>MU226052.1:3422414-3436717 GCA_018584345.1 Thuja plicata | reverse complement strand
GATACATTCATCTTGGTCTTTTATCGCAAATTGATTCTTGACATGTTGAACTCCATTTAATACCATAGCTACCCCAAATACAAGGAAATAATGACTAACATCCATCCTCATGATATTTTAATTTGTTTAATAACACTTCTTTAGATATGTCTTTGAATTGATTATGTTATGGTGTTGTCTTTATATGTTGATTGTAAAATACTATAACATTTTATGCATTTGGCCATCAAATTGCAATTAACATGCTCATTATCAAATTTATCATATATAAGCAATGACTTACACTATGCTAGGGTATAACACTGTAAACTGTCTGATGTATCATACTTCCATATTAACTATTCCATAGCTTGTTTGTGTCATTTGATTCACGTTTTCTGTCACTGTATGTTTCCTTTCATGCAATATATTCATTTTTTATCTCTATAATAATCTTTTGTAAGTGATTGTCCAATATTTCCTTTGATAATAATTTCTTCATTTTTTTTTTTTGTTTCAAATGATTTTTATTTTCATTTACTTTGTTAGTGGTACTAATGCTTGAAGCTACTATGTTCACCTTTACGATTCCTTATGCATTTATGGCTAATAAATTTTCCATCAAACTGAAGCATGGAAAACATAAACATTACTTGAATGGTTGTCCTTCTCTAATACATTAATATAAACTGCATTGTGTATTGTTTGGTTTATCAGCAATGAGACCCTTTTATACAAGCATTATCAGTATTTGATTTAATAGCTACTTTTTGAAAATTATGTTGCATTTTATTTTCCTTGTGTTGAATCTGTTACCTTCTTCTTAATATCACTTGCACATGAATTCCACTCTATGACTTTTGTTGTATAGTATTGTTTCCCCCTCCACTCGATAAATGAATGCTTTGATTCTTATCAAGCATTTCCACACTTGACTAATGTAGTTGTCTCCTTCCTGTCCTATCCCTTTAGAAATTATGTTGTCATTTGATACTCTTGAAACAATCAGTTAGCTTGTACCTTGGGATGCTCCCATGCATTAATTAGTTCTCACTATCACTATGTCATTTACTGTACCATTGGTCTATGATCATTGATTTTTACTTTGTGCTCCACTATTGAAATGTTGAAAATTTAGCATTGAAAAGTGCCTTTCTATGCAATTGCCCTTGACAACATTTCTTGATAATGTACCTTCCTCTCCAAATTTGATTGTTCCTACTTTGATATGGTTTAATATTGTAATGAATTTGTAAAATCATAAATGATCACTTCTTATTGATACCTATCTGAACCTCTTCTCCTTTCATATTATTCACAACACATGTTCTTATATGACAATCATGACAGTATTGATAATTTACTATTGGTGAAGCATCCCATCATATATACTGATCTTGATATTATTGAAACTGTCATTTTATATCAAATGCTAATGATTTTTTTTACTATATGAATCATTGTGAGTGATAATCAGAAAGTGATCACTGGTACATCATTCACGTAATTGAATGATGTTGTCTTCATGAGGCTTTGAATGTTCTTATAACTTCAAACTTTAATCTTTGTCATGAATTCCTTTGCAATCTCTATATCTGCTACAACTCAAAAACCATCTTTGAATACTATAACAACATTTGTTTTATTCTCACAATGGACTCCCCTGCTCCAAGAAAATGTTTATATCTTTGTCAGAATGATTCTTTCTTAAGATTACCTTAGACTGCTATCACCCACTGCACTAATGCTTATTACATAATGATGATATGTGTTTTTATCTTATAGTAGCATTGCTTCCTTACAGATTGATATGGTTTTGTCACCTTCTCTATAAGTAATGACACATTTGTAAATCCCTTTGATTATGACACAACACCTTTATTGTTACTAAAATTGAAGCAATCTAGAAATGACACTTGTAACTATTTATATTACTAAAATTTACATGGCTCCTTCATACAAGACATGTCTCTCCCGATCCAAATTTTTTATTGGAGGCTATGTCCATCATGACGATAAGCTTAATTTTTTTTCTGCTTTGTTTACTACTAATGGAACTTTTGCATCACCAATGTAGTATTCTTGATTTCTCAATTTGTTGTCCAGTTTTCATTGGACAGTGATAATTCTCCGATGTTGTTCACTAGTTCACATGTGTTTACAATTAGTGGATTTGATATTCATTCCATAGTACATTTGATGTGGTTATATGTACTTGAGGTTTTTATACCCAACTACATCTCCCATTAAATTTTCATCAAAACTTTTCATTATCTTGTGATATTGCTATCTAGATTCAAGTGTATAGTTTTTTGAGTCAAACTCATTGACCCATGTTTCATCCATGAGTTTGACATGCACAAATTTCTTATCATGTCAACTGCATTTAACAAACTAATGTCACAAAAATCATTGATGTGTCGACAATGACTTGCAAGAGTGTAGGTGACACATGGTTCAACTCCAATTCATACAATTGGGAGCACCCAGGAAAGTGAGTTGACTCTAAATATTGATATTTGGGCCACAAATATAACAAGGATGAAGCATAGGTGGTAAGGAATAAAAGTCCCAATCATAATTATGCATATGGTTTTGGAATCATGTGCATTTAGGACATTGCATTTACATGTTGTTAAGATTCATTATATCATTAAATACAAAGCATTTTTATTTTGTACCATGATTGATAATAGTCATTTTTCAATTTGATTTGAGATGTTGTCTACATTAGTATGTTGCTTTTTATTGCAATTATAATTAGTATGAATGAACAAAATAATCAACTAAAAAAAATGATATGTTGGAATGACTGTGCAATATTTATCGATATAGCATCGATGGCTTCGGTCATTATGCCTGTGTGTCAATTTGGTGTTGGCCCTTGTGTGTTGAAGATGTCACACATGAAAAGTAATCTTGGGCCTCAATTTTGGGGTTGCCCAAATAGGAAAAAGGTCTGGATATGGGATTATATTTTATGTTTAAAAGTAATGTGACAAGTAATCATTTTAGGAAGAACTGATGTAGATTTGTTATTGCAGGGAAATAGTGGATGTCAATACTTTTGGTGGGTCAATGAAACCACATTTACATCTACTCCATCTACATCTATACCTGATGTAGGAAATGAGTGCAACTTGTGCAAGGCTCGAGAGGCAGCTAGTGTCACCGAGATTGCTTCAATGGCGAAAACAAAAATCATGTTTCCGCGATGCCTTCTTTGTGTAGTTTGTGCACTACTTTGTTGGGACCATATGCATAAATGTGATTAACAGAGGGCTATTGTGGATACTGATTTTTTTTTAGAATTTCATGTAGATACGTTGGACATATTTTGATAAAATCATGAGCTTTGATGTTAAATCGTTGTATTAGATATTGAAATTTTCCAACATATTAAAGCCATTTTAATGTAAGATCCATTGTACTTTTAAGAAGGTTTTTTGTATTTTATTTCCTTAAAATGTTGGAGGCTTGAAGGCCACAACTGATGTTTTGTGTTTAGAAATTATTGTGTAGATGCATGATATTGGAATCCATGATGTCTAACTCTTGGATGGGTTTTTGTAAATTTTATCCTTGTTCCTTTTAGAAGTGTTTGTCTTGACTATGCACATTCATAATTGGATGAGGGCCAGTAATAGGGTGCCAGGCATTGCTTAGATCCTTTGGATCTAACCACATCTTTTCCTTCCTTATAGGTTCTGGATCATACAAGAGCATATTGGATTTAACCCTGGGTCAACACTTCATTACTTCAGGCAATGTCTGGTACCTTCATTATTTATGTTCATCCACTTATGTCAAAGAAGAATATGAAGAAGAAGAAGATGGCGATGATGCTACTACTGATCACGATGATGATGAGGAGGATGATGATGAAGATGATGATGATGTTGATGACAATGATGATGGCGATAGTGGTGGTGATGATGTCATCGACAACGATGATCTTGATGATGAGATGGACGATGAAGAATATCAATGACATGAATGAAATGTACAATTATGCTAGATGTTTGACATGTTTTAATGATTGTTTTGGGTTGAAATCTGCACTTTTTCCATTAATATGCTTAGGGTTTCATATTAATGGAATTTTTGGTTTTAGCATGAATATATAACTACTCTTATTCACCTTGTTTTATATGTCCTACTTATATCTTTGATCTTTTGTTAAGAGAAATTTCATTCTAAAAGAGTGTATTTAATCTCTATATGCTTAAACAACCTCACTAGTTAAGACTGTTCTCATTTCTAGTGGGCATGACAATAATCAAATCACTTGAAAGACACCAGTATTTAGACATGCACAAATTAGTGACGTGATTAAAAAAATTACCTTTCTTTATCATTTTCTGGGGTATTTTTGTATATCAATGCATTTAATCTAAATATTATCTTACGAGATTTGCTTCTGATAATTTTCTATTTCCTTGCACATCAATGATGTTAAATCACAGGGGATTCTCTTTGTTCCCTGTAATGTAGTGAGCTAATTCTGAAAGTATAAATAGATAATTTTAATAATGTATAATGTCCTTCCCAAGACGTAATAAAAACACTGGAAAAGCACGAGAAATATTGGACAAAATGCCACAATAGTGGTGTCTCATGCAATGCTTAGATGTTCAGTTATATGCAATGATGAGATATTCAAAATATTGTAGGATAAATAGATAGTTTTAACAATGTATAATGTCCTTCACAAGATGTAATAAAACTATGGAGTGAACTGTTTTTGTCTGATTATGTTTGTCTGATTATATAACTATTATATTTTGTCAGGTATCCCACACAATCTCATGGATTGTCATGTATAAGTCAATACACCCTATAGAGATTAATGTCTTTTACCATTTGTAAAATATCTCTCTCATTGCCACCTTTCTCTCTCATTTCATGAAGTGCAGGTACCAGCGAATAGGTATTTGTTAGATTTGTCTTCCTCGAGAGAGGCAAATGTAGGAATGGAAGAAGAAAGTGAGACATTTAGTATGTTGAAATCATGGAGATCGACTCGAGGTCAAAAGATCATAAAGAAATTCAATAAACACATGTAATTTTTCCTTGCTCAAGGGGGGTCGTGTTCTTATGATGATGAGAGAAAAGGCGACTCTAAGGTGCCCTTTAGGTACAAACATCTACAGAAACAATGGCTCCCCGATGATCTTCCTTCAATAAACACTGATTTTTGTGTTAGAGAGAGGATATATCGCATAGCACCATCTTCATTACATGGTTTGGGCCTATTTTCCATGGATGACATAAAGGTCTCTTACAACAAAGTTGTCGATTTGATGGAGTATGTCGGACCTTGTTATGATTATAGTAGTTGGATGCAAATTGTTAGATATAAAAAAAGTATGTGTAGGTATGCACTCGCGACAAATTATAAACAACAAAAAGTCAATGAACAAATTAAAAGAGTAGCTATATAAGTTGAAAAAAGGCCAAAAGCATAAGGGAATATTGTAGGTTTTATAAACAATACATGACCTGCGTCAACTAAGAAGCAACCCAATTGCATATTTGGGGCGCGCGAGGGAAATCACGTATTTCTATGTGCGATCAAATCAATACGTGGAGGCGAAGAGCTGCTTATCGATTATAATTTGAATCGCATAAAAAAAAACCCACTATCATGGACGAGGTGGTACACACTATGCACCATTTAAAATTGTTTAAAAATTAAAAAACTATTTCTTCTTTTTATTGAAGCATTATGATAATTGTCTATTATTCAACGCAACTTAGAATAAGAACACATGTGTTTTAACATGTCTCAATGATTTCTTTTTGAAATACAGGGCTATAGTATGGATCGACAACCACATAATACACACAACGATGATGGTTCTCATGGGACTTCTTCTTCCCGACGAGTAAAACTCATTGTTGTTGTACAAATGCACATACAAGAAAAATGTTAATGCATATTTTTTGTTATGTTTTATTCTTCACTACTATTTTGGATTGCTTTTAAATAAAGTGCTAATAATATTGTTCTCACAAACGAGTGCTGATCAGAAAAAGGGAAAGGAACAAGTAGTCCATGAGGAGCCGCAGGATGAGCAGGATCCATTCATTGTTTATTTTTCATCAGGCGTTGATCTTGTGGCTGCATTGAAAAAGGTCCATAGTGCAATTTCAAGAGAGTTAAATCGATTGGCAAATATTCAACCTCAGACTCCTGAAATACTGATGAGAGAGGATGAGTTGGCTCACCGTGTTCGGACTTATACAGTAAGTATTAATGTAGTTTTTAGTTATAACAAAAGTTCAATAATAGGTTTTATAGTATACTCTTTTATTTATGTCATTAAATAAAATACATGTGTTATTTTTATAGAGGATGCTAAAAACATTAAAGGGCCATGCCCCAGATGGAGATACTTTAGGTGGTTCAAGTAGATCGCATGTTCTATCCTCCAATTGTGTTTTGCTCGAACACTTTTTTTTAATAGCTCTAACAATCTTGTCCATGGTTGTCCATATCTTTTATGCTCTAACAATCTTATTTTTCAGCACCTACTATTGATCCTATGTTGAGTATGCCACCTGCTACGAGAATCAGACCAACAAAGGTACTGCCGCCTACAATGTCAACAACATGTAGCATGGCCACAGATGCGATGACAATGCCTATTATTGGTAAGTAGATTCATCTTTTTCTCTCTCATTTATCATGTGTTTATTTCACTTGAACTATTCTTTCTTAGGGGGCATTTTGTAATATTGGATTCATTTTATGTAGGAGGTGATGAGGAAATTCTTGGATGTACTCGTGTTAGATGTACGGGAACAATAGCGAATCATGATAAATTGCTCATGAAAATTGAAGATGGACTTCCCGTGAGAGTAGCCCAACTTCCAGGTACTTTAAAGATTGATCCTTTCTTTTACTATACAATCTTATACTCATAATGTAATGCACTAACCCCCTGTGCAGTCCCTTGCAATAACTAATAATCCTGTTATTATTTTGCAGGGAATAATCTATTTTATGAAAAACTTAATGATGAATGTTTGCACATTTTCGGGCCGACCATACACACATGGTATCATATTTTGATTTCATTACTAGATCAGATTTCCTTTCATCCCTTTCTTCAAGTATATTAAAAGGTAGCTTCACTTCATTTATGAATCTAACAGTTTTTTTTTCTTAAAAGGTGGCAATTACAAGATAAAGAGTTAAAGGATAAACTCATTGACTCTATGATAAAACATTTTGGACCCAACGCCTTTCAAAGACTTAGGCTCCTTGAGAAAGTAGGCCAAAATTTGAAGTATATTAGGGACAACTACAGGTCCCAAATAGAACGCAACCCTTATAACAAGCCGCCCCCTATGTTCCTATTAATGAGTAGGAGAATCTTAAAAGGGATGCACTTGAGAGACACGCAAGACATGATGGACAAATAGTATCACCCGAGGAAAGAAGGTACTTGATAATATTAATAATGAAATTATGTACTATTTACTTTTTGTACTTATGTGTTCTAACATATTTCAAACATCACACAGGTTGCCTGACACATCAAAGGCAACAAAAGCAAGAAAAAAAGCACGAGCAACACAAGCTCGACTCGGGTGGATATTCAAAACTTGCTGCACAAATTGTAAGTAATAGTAAATGAAAAACCGTATGCAAATATTTATAAATTGTAATCAATTTAGTTTTGATGAAATTCACTACAATAAAAATGTAGGGCTTGGAGTTCAAACAAAAGATTTCAGAAGAGGACAAGAAGTAGGCTACAAACAAGGCTATACAATCGTGGCTAAACGATTACGATCAATGAGTGCGCAAGGTTCTTTTGGTGGATATGTCGAACAGGTAAATAAGCCAATTGATTTTTATTTCAAGTTTAATACTTTACCAATTACTGTATTTGATGTTAAGTTCCAACATAAAGCAAATATATTAGTTTTAAGTAAGGAAACAATGATTATATATTTATTTAAAACTTTAAAGTGGATGTATTTATATGTATTAAATTGAATGATTATCATTTCTCAGTATTTGTCTTGTATTTACATGTATATATTATCGATAAATGCACTAATTATTTACATTGGAATGCAGTCTGCCGATCCTAAAACACCATCCGAGGTGTCAATTTGGATGTGTATTGTAGCAGATGTAGAGGTTCCCGATGAGCGTGTTGAGGTTCAAGCCATTGGGCAAGAAGATATGGTTGCACAAGGTAAAGAGCATCACGTTTATGTTTTTTAAAGTACTGAAATGCTTGTAACAATTATGATAACATGTTTTTAAATTAACCCCAATTATGATTAATATGTTTTTAATTTAACCCTTTTTATTTATTATTGCAGAGGACCCGCCTTTGCAAAGGACAATGAGATCACGTGCACAGGTGAGAAGAAATGACGATGTCAAGATGAATATGCCTCTGCAAGAATATAGGGAAGCATTAAAAAAAGAAAAAGTCAAAAAAGAAATGATTATAATTTAATGTGCAACTTATTTGGTAATGAGTGATGTTTATGTCTCAATGTTGTAATAATAAAATTATTATAGTTACTCTTATTTTTAAAGGTATATTTTGGTAGTTGAATTGTTAGTCAATTTCAGTAGTGAGGTTAGTATAAATGCACTTTTACAAATTGTCAAGTTGGGGTTTAATAGACATTGATATTAGTAGTTTGATGTATATGTTAGGAAGACATGATATGATTAAATTATATACATGGTATACTAATATGTTAGATTTTAAGATAAGTGGTCATATAATTAGGTAATATGTATCTCCTCTCATACAATTATAAATCTTGTAGGTTTGGGATCACATATATTACCTTAATATCTTACAAGAATTGGTTCTGCATCATAGTTATGAACCGTTGGGTAGGTAACCTTATGAGGAGGTCTACGTATAACTTATCTGTAGGTAGAATCTAATTAGGATCTCATCCTTGTTCACCTACTTGGGTGGCAGCCAATGGAGACACTGTCTGGGGACTCTACCCTAGAAAGGGGTCGTGTAACCAATTCTACCATCCTTTAAAAGACTGGTTTTAAAGTTCAACCCAAACTAAGATGTCTCTGCGAGTTATGTAGGCAAGGCCATCTATGATGAGCCCACGAGGCATTAGGTCTGGCCCTTAGGTCTTGTACTTTGAGTTCTTCCTTGATCTTGCCACCCTTTACCAATATTTTACATAGTTTGCATCTCTTTACGAAACAAGCTTTATATACCTTATGATTGATTTAGCTAAGTTATTGATGTATGCAAATCACTTGTAAGTAATAAGACATTACAGTGCATTTAAATAAGTTTTGATGTTTTAGAAATGAAATATTCTATCTTTTAGATAGTGTTTCTTTGTAAAGAGTTTTAGAACTCTTCAAAATCTTTTTTAACTTTAATAATAAAAATGTATTTATACTAGACTGTAAAAATAGAGTGTTGTCATATGATTACTGATGGTTAAACTAGCTACTGAAATATTGCTTGTGGTTTTTGAAGCCACTTCAACCTAAACAAACTTTCAGGCAAAATTCCAGCTGAACTCTTTAGCGAGAAGATGAATTTGTTACACTTGTGAGTATAAAAAATTCGTTTGTTTTCTCATATGTTATGATCTTTGGCATGTGATATATAAATATATAGTCTGTTCTGAGCACTGTTTATTACCATTTACAGACTATTTGACAGTAATGAGTTCTAAGGAGGGATCCCCCGTACTTTGGGACTAGTGCCCAATTTGAGGGTTGTGTGAGTATCAATTATTTTAATTCTGTCTTTTCTTGCTATGTCTTGTTTATGGCTTTCATGGCTGCTTCAGAGACCATAAATTTATGGGTGCCTGTTTAATTAGTTTTTTTGGTAATATTGTTGGGAAATAGGAGACTTGACAGAAACTAGATGGCAAGTGTGATTCCCATCAAAGTTAGTGGGCTACTAAACCTTGAAGAACTGTAAGAGACTTTTCTTGGGTTTAGGATTTTATAGAATGTAATAAAATTTTAATGTGGGTTATATGATTGAAAACTTCAATTTGTGATGGTTTATAAATTGATATAAAGAGTTGTAGTTTTATGTATTTTATAGAAGTGATATAAAAAATTGTAATTTAATTGATTGACTATGTTTTATATATTATATTTAAGAAAAAAATTAATGGATTTTCAAGAAGATAAACGAAACCACGTAGAAACCTGTCCTAATCAAAGAAGAACTAAAATCAGAACATGATAGAAGCAAAGAATTTTCTGTCTGCAACCCACAAACATAGCATAAACTCTTAAAGGAAAAGAGCAGGATTAAATTCTAAACTACAACATATGTTGCGACTGTTTGAAATACAGGGTATTCTCTTCATGGAGTTTAATCTCATTCACATGATTCTTAACCTTCATGTATTCCTTGGAGACCCCTGCAAATGAGAACATAAAGACAGTTTGGAAAATGATATCCGAATAAACTTTTATAGTAACTTTGTTTTCTCTTGCACAATATGATTTGAAAACAGTGATAAGCATCTACATGTAGATGCAATAAAATGAAGGATATGGTATGTTTCTTATATAGCCCAGTATACTAAGATTCATATATTTTGACAACTTTGACTGAAGATATATACCTCAATCCTTTATTCTCATTCCTGTATCAAATACCAGAACAAATCCTCTTCCAAAAATTATTTTTCTATCACATTAGATTCAAATACCTTATGCTGGAGAAAAGCTAAGAAGAAAATGTGGTATCTTTGTTTAGGCTATTTTATTAAGTAGTTTAATGATTATGGGAATTTGGTTAGCTAAAATTTGGATCATATTTATTAAATATTGGCTTAACATCAAACATTGAGAGGTATCTGTTTTACCAAAGTCATATGAGGAATGATCATATCGAGTGTTTGGATTATACATGTTAATGAATCATTGGCTTAATAGTAAACATAAGACAGTTTCTATAGCTTTAAACTTTGAGGAGTTTCTATTTTACGAAAATCATATGGGCCATTGATCATATTGAGTGTGGATAATAGGTTGATGAATCATTGACTTAAAATTAAACATTGAGGGATATCTATTCCACTAAAGTCATATGGTACATGATTATATAGAGTATTTGGATTATATGTTGATGAATCATTAGCTTAACTCTACATTCAAGGATTTCTATTCCATCAAAATTATATGGGTCATTATCCTTTTAAAGTTTCATGAAATCTCCATCCAACAAGATTTTATCCTTCGTAGACTCTCTCTCAATCATTCATCTCCTTCGATATTTCTTCTTTTTTAATGATGTAAATAATGATCACGATCATCCTCGTTCTTTTAAACAATTCAAAAAATACATATGAAATTTTCCTTATTGTATATAGATAGTGATCTTCAACATACATCAAACACTACTAATTACAAAATGTCATGTCATCTTAATACATTCCACTCCTATCATAACAAAGTGCTGGAATACAAACTGCCCTTGTCAACTTGAGCAGTAAACCAATCCATTATGAGAGAAAAAATTACATGACAAGCTCCAATAATATAGAACTTTGTCCATGTTGAGTGACAAAAGATCAAAGAAACTAGATCTCCACCTGACCTTTGGAGATATCAAAGTCTAGGGAACTAAACCATGCAATATCACCTGACAAAAACCAATTTACGAGCTCATGAAAGCCTCCATCCTCTTTCAAGCTTCCTTATGTGCTACTACCAAGAAAATGAAAGGGTTTGTGGCATCAGATTTTCCACAATCAATGAGATTAATTTTGTTTGATTGTGTAAGATTTTTTATCATCAACATTCCAGATCATTTTCTAAATATAATAACTAAATTTTTCCTCTTAATTATAATACAATAAAAGTAAAACTTTGTATCTATAACTTTTATATTTATACTAATTTTTATATAATATTATAATTTATCAAAAAACTTAAAAATATTTGAAATTATTTTTAAGTAATTTAATTAATTTATTTAGGATTAATATTCAAATTCAATGTATTCATTTAAAGAGTGAAATTTATTTTATATAAAGAGCGTTATGTAAATTATGTATAGAAAATAAATACAAATTGAAGTTGGATTCATTGTTTCGCTATATATTATTTAAAAAAAAATGCTAAAATGAGTTGTTACGTGTTGTTTATAGGAATTTATCAAATAATAAATTTAGAGGTGGCATACCAGATTTATCAGCACTAAATAGGCTCTAATACATGTAAGTGGATGAAACATTTAAACATATGTGTTTATTTTATTTTATTATTGTAATATCTCTAACTCATTTGGTGTTTTAGGGATTTGAGCAGCAATTCCTTTGATACGTTCATAGTCCCTCAATGGATGACAAGCTTACAACAATTAAACACATTGTAAGTTATTTAAATATCTAATTTTAATTGTAGAAGAAAGGGAAATATAGATGAAAAGTCTTATAATTTATTTTCTTGTTTCAAGGTTATGGATGATTGCAATATATTTGGACAAGCTTCATCGACCATTTTTAATATTGAAACACTCGAGACAGTACAAATGAAAAATAATCAATTGAATGGAACAGTGAATACTAGCCCCAATCCTTCAAGTTTGCTAAAATGGGTAGACCTTAGATATAATGACATAACTGGAGTTCATGAGGATGGCAATGTGTCTCTATGGTGAGTAACATTTGACAATGTATCAATTAGAGTAAAAAAAATTTATTAGCATCCTCAAAAAAGTTTAAGATTTAAGTGAAAATAAATTGTAATATAATCCACAATTTTCCATAACAAGATTTATGCAACTTAATTAAGATATTGCTAAAAATGTTCTTAAATCACTAAAATATACTAGAGAAATATCATTTCTCTCATTAACTACATGGACTCTTTTCTATTCAAATTTTTTGCATTTCATTGTTTCAATTGAAGATATCAAAGTTCAACTTGATTTGACAATAAAAAGATAATATTTTCTTTGTTGTTTTTGGATTCAATTGCGTGTCACTTTTGTTATCAACATTTTCGATCACATTCTGTGATCTACCATTAGGATAAGAAATATTATAGGAGATGTGATCCATCATCAATCTTGTCTCTGTAACTCTTTCTCATCATGGTGATGGATGACAAAGTGTGATCACAAGAAAGAGTTACAAGAGATGTGATCCATCATTAATCACATTTCCCACATATAGTTTTTACACACAACAAATTGTATTTGCATTTGAATAGGAATATATGTTATCCTACAATATCAATGTTTTTTCAATGATAGGAATACAAAACATGCTTTAAACATTTCTATGGAGGCATCAATGTTCTTGGGTGCCTGTGCACCATACCTTTCACTTCTGTATCATCATGTCAAGGATATTTGCTTGTTCTTAATAAAACTCATTGGCCTCTTCCTCATGATGACTTCATCATCATTACAAAAACTTATCTAGTTAATGAACTTTATATCCTTATGCATTATGTTGCTGTGATTTTGCCTTTATTTTTGGACACTACTAATCATTGGTTTCTCTTTTTCCCTTGGGAATTCTTTTTAGGTAGAAATGGTAGGATACACTCTATCTTTCTTGAAGACTCTTTATCAAAAGGGGATCAATGTCCTTTATCTTCAATCGAATAAGGGGTGCAGAAGAGTGCTCTACATCAATTAGGTATAGAAATTGAGTGCTATACCCAAATGATGCAGAGCACCTTCTGCACCCTCGATTCCAGTGAAGAAACATAAACACCACAGCTAAGAAACATAAATGTAGATATCACAACAACAAAGAAACATAAATGTAGATATCACAACAACTAAGAAACATAAATGTAGATATCATGGTCACAATTGTTTGGAGACACAACATAATTGAATGGTATACCCAGATGATGCAACATAATCACTACTCCTCCAGTTCCAAGTTGACACTACAGAATCCAAAAATAAATTTAGAGCGCGGAGGAGGGCCATAATGACCAAAATAATACAGGGTCCCTATATTATTTCGGTCATTGTGGCCCTTCTCCTCTGCTCTCTAAATTTATTCCTTATCTATGGTTTTTGGATCCTACAGTGTCAACTTAGAACTGGAGTAGTGGTTGCATTGCATCGTCTGGGTATACCACTCAATTATGTTGTGTCTCCAAACAATTGTGACCATGATGCCTACATTTATGTTTCTTAGCTGTTGTGTCCTAGGACCCCTTATGACCCTTTATGATCCCTAAGAATACATCTTAGAGGTCTTAAAGTGTCGTAAAGGGTCATAAGAGGCTCCTAGGAGGGGCCAAATGAGCTTCCACCTTCACGTGGTTGGCCCTGTTAAGTAGAGAATGTTAAACTATT
>MU226052.1:3388953-3422314 GCA_018584345.1 Thuja plicata | reverse complement strand
TATTCATTATTATTTATAAGAAAGGACATGCCTCTTCCTATTAATCATAAGTTAATCAATCTTATAATGTTTCAACAATCAATTATTAATTAAGAATAATTTAATAATTTAATATTAAATATTAAATTTCATATGATTAATAATAATATAACATATATAATATATTATTATTAATCAACATGTATTATATATATTCCAATGATCATATGACTGAAGCTACAAACATTAACATATATATATTTTAAAATATAGCATACCATGACGACGTTCAAAGAACGATCGACGCCAAAGCACTACATGGGACGTCCAAATGTCGAAAATAGCCAATAGCTGAATGTCGCCTGTACAACATATCCATCGCATACCCGTCGTAATTGCGATACTCATAGTGTGTAAGGACGACAAGTTGACCATCCTAGACGGTGCATATTGCAACGGTCAATATCGTCTCAATTGCGACGGTATTCAGAGAACGGCCGACACCAAAGCACTAAATGCGACATCCAGATGTTGGAATATTCTGATAGATGGACGTCGTATGCACAACATATATGTCACATACCCATCGTAATTGCGACACTCATAATGTGTAACGATGACATGTTAACCATCGTAGCCGGTGCATATTGCGACGGTTAGTATCGTCGCAATAACAACAGACATATCAATCGTTGGTGATTTCGACATCAAAATTGCAACACTAGTTTATGTCGCTTGATCGATGGGGTAGTGTCGGAAGTGCGACGCATAGCCGTCGAAAAAAAGACTCAAATGTACTAGTGCCACCTCATCATATTTTCTTCTTTGCCTGAAGTGTGTCCAACTGTGTGGCCATATTATTGATGATGTCCTACTTAAAGTCCTTTAGAAAATTTGAAACTCTATTGGTTGTCTTGTTCATGCCAGATTTATATCCTCTACTCATCTTCATGACACCCCTATAATAGTTTTGGCCTATCTTCCTTATGTCATCCCAGGTCGCTTGGGTGATATATCCTCCTCCCATAAGGTCCAATGTGTTCATGCAGTCATCATTAATCCCTCATAGAAAGATTAACTTATGAGATTCTTCACTGAGTGCATTATACTTGGATTTCTTAAAATTGAATAAGAATCTCTCAACATAGTCTTCTAAGCTCTTATCCTCCTTTTGTGTCATTAGATGTCATCTCCAAGCATATCACTGCCTCTATATATAATAGTCCTTGAATTTTTCAAGGAACTTCTCCTTCATAACATACCAACTATCAATAGCGTCAACACCTAGACATATAAACCATCCCAAATCAACTTCTTTTAGTTTGGTGTTGGTAAACAAATTTGTCACTTGAAAGTACAAAAATGAGACAAGACAAGACTAAAGGAAATAGAAAGGTATAAACCCCAACAATATACATATGAATACCATATGAGATTCATCCTATTAAACAACCTGTAACCACTTAGAATAACTACCTAGGTAACCATTTAGGATAACCACTTAGGCCAAGTACTTAGGATAAGTACCTAGGTAAGCCACTTAAGATAACTACCCAAAGGATCACTTCTAATAACTACCACTTTGAAGACAAGTTAGAATTTAACTCATTTTTAGAAAAACTAACCCTAATTCTAAATTTAGTTAGAATAAGTGACATAAGTCACTTTTAGAAAATGAGAAGTGGAAACTTGTAACTTTTAAAGAAAGAGAAAATCACCGTCTTTGTTGGGGTAGCTTTCCATCTTAATGTGTTTGAACTGGCCATTGTTGAACTTGTCTTCCTTGTTGTATAAAAAGAATGTGATATTTCATTAATTTTTTGTTTGACTTGTGTATCATCTTGACTATTGTATTTTAGAAGGAATTGCCACTTATTTCCTTTGAAGTATTTACGACCTTTGATCACTAAACCTGCATTGTTGCAATGTTGGTTTTGCTTAAATTTCCCATGGCTTGAAATTCATATTCATCCTCACAAGAATTTGTGAATTGGATTTTCTTAATAGATGCTACCATTCTTTTCATACCTCTTGGACACGATCTACATGAACGTCCTGAATTAAGTGCCTGCTCACATTTACAATCCACTCCTCCAATCAAAGTTTCTCCTCATTCCTTTCGCTCTATACTTGCTTCTAATAATGAGAGCTGGGATTTTCATATAGAAAATATGTTTACTTTGTGTTTGAATAACAACTACTCAAAGAAAAAGGGAACCATGTGAACAAAGCCGAACCAAATGCAAAATCGAATATAATGGCAATGTAATGCCTTTACCATGAACCTTCTCTCATGTTTTGCAAGCATGTCTACAAGGAAGTTTACGACTGTAACTTGTGCATTGAAAAATTTGAACTTTCTTTCCAAACAATTCCATTTTACACACATACTACAATCACAACATGTCATGAGATAGGGTCTCTTCGACGCATTCTGTAACACATTTCGGTCTTGAGTTTGAAAATGCCATGCTATCTTTGTTCACCAAGTCGGTCTCAAAGAATATAAGTTGCAGCATTTTTAAGATCCAACTTAAAAATTAGTGTTCATGGATATAGTCAGCTTATATTCATATATGATCTACAGACACCAGTATAACATGTCTGTACAACAGAGACACATTTGACTAGCATTTTAATAACAAGATTTAGATAGCTGCCATGGCTATGAAATTCAGCCAAGAACACCTATCGATCAACTGTATATACAAAAGCATTTTATGCAATTTAAGTATGTGCAACCCTCATTTGCCAACAGAACACAAAAAAAAGCTCACGATGTTGGGAAGTGTTTCATTAAGTCAAATATTTTGAGAGTTTCTTTGCAAAATCCAATTCCTATGCATGCTGCCCCTATTCCATTTCTTTCCTTGAGATGAAATCTCTTTGTGGCATTCTATCAACAATTCATATGCTTTCCTTTTATTCCACATTTCCCATGCATGTCTTAGCTGGGAGAATTCTTAACAAAAATCCGCCTACCATCATGTTTTGATGGATGTCTATAACCTGTTCTGAAGCCACCGCTTACATTTCCTTTGAAGTTTTCCTTGCATCAAATTTAGTTTGTGCATATATACAATCTTTGCATGTCGTGGAAGCATGAGAAATTCTGTCAAGCAACAAACATTCCTTACACCTACCTCCATATTTAGCCTGCATGCTCAACAAAGCGATTACAATTACAATCTCTGCTAAAATACTTCCATTCTTCAAATCTTGAGGCTGTCCATGCACAGTTTTAAATTTATCTCAGCCTGGAATGATGGTAGCAAAGAATTTAACTCTGCACTTATCAATTGCATTTGTTTGAAAGTTTCTCAAAATTTTTCAACAAATCCATTTTCGTATATATGAGGAATTCAATAACATTCGACATAATCCTTTTGCGCTTTGAGTTTGAGCTTTCATTTGGCATGGAGGCAGAAACATTGCAAATAAGTAGACGGTGATAACTTTGTTAGTTATAATAACTACCTTTTCCTTTAGCTGCCGGTGAAATACCAAGCTTTTAAAACTTCTAAAATACTCCAATGAAGGCTATTTCGGTCTTTGAAACGTGTTTTGAAAGAATTTGAAACCTCCAACGTACATATTTAGGTTGGCATGGAAGTTTTAAAAGCCTCTTCACCAAGGGCCCGTTTGGTTGGGGAATTGGAAAATAATGCAAATCATGGGTATCTATACTCTGGTTATGCAAACCCCAGTTATGCTTTTTTGGGACTGTTTGGTTGCCCTGGAAGATGGATTTGTAAATCCACATTCCAACAGTTAAATCGACGCAGTGCTCCGGACCCGACAAGATATATAAACCAATTTAATCATGCAAGCCTTGGAATGCACTGACCCGACGGCAAAGTTAAAATGGCTTTAATCTCTATGAAAACCATGGAGATGAAAGTCATTCCACCTCTTTAGCAGGAATTTGGACATCCACATTTTTGCACAAATGGGGATTTGCAAATCCATATTCGCATTCAATTTAGAGGTCACCAAACAAGGAATTGCACCCCATAACCGGGTTATGGGCTGCATAACCCGGTTATGGGGTGCAACCAAACGGGCCCCAAATGAACTTAGCAAATGATGTTTCAAAGTGGTTGTAATAACTAACTATTTTGTGAAGAAGGCAAGGCGTCGGGGTTTTAATAAACTTGGACAACTTCCCAAAACTGCCAATAAATAGATTGCAATAAAAGTATGTCGGCCTTTAATTAGACTTGGACAAGCTTACTACATCACCGATGATATGATGATGTTATAATTGAATGTATCAACCTCTTTCAAAACTTCGCAAAATAATTACATTGCAGATACAGTTGCTTGAGCATACTGGTGTTTTTAGTGACTTTCATAACGTGATGATTTTCCATGTTAATGAAATTTGGCAGCTTCTTGAATTTTCATGTGCATATCTTCATTATTACCATAGTTGTAGAAGTTGTGGATTTTAGCATTAGAATTGACATGCACGTATACTTTGAGAGTTAAGCATACCTCTTCTAATAAATCTATCATTTGCATATAGTGCTACTACGACTTCATATGAGATGTTATCTTTTTGTCACAAGTTCACCATACCATTGACATGCCTCATTGATGTCATCAAGCACATGGATTTTTTTTTGAAAAAATTCAAGTTTAAAAATAATGTTAATATGTGGTAGGAAACAGTTTGAGTCTATGAGCATCAGTTGTATAATCATAACTCCTACATAGGATATCAAACTCAAACAAGGAGTTTGGGTCTTTTGTTACCAACCCATAGAATTTAGGAAGGCCCTGTTAGCTCTTTATCTTGTTGAATCAATATATAGCTATTCAAGCCTGACTCTTAGATTCCCAATTCAGATTCATACAGGGAAAAGGCTAATTAACAAGGATATTATCCTTTTTCACTTCGGGCTCCACAAACCCAGGTGCGTGTACCTATCTTCAGACTCACTGCTTAATAGTAAACCCTACAGTGGATTAAGGACATTCATCCTTCTTCTTTTTAAAGTCTCTAGACTTAGGAAGGCTAACCTTATGATTAACTCTTCAAGGAATCAACAAATTGAATTGCATCCTTTGAATACAATCAAACATGAATACTTTCAAAAACATAAATGTAAAGATTTAATTTGATTTAAAATTGATGATGAGAACTTCTTATCAGAATTTAGACCAGTGCCTAATCCTTGACAAAGAGTCCAATGAGATGCAAATCCATAGAAAAAACAATTAATAAGAACACAAATAAAACCCCAGATAGAGTATCTTACAAACTATCCTCTCGTTCTCATATCCATGTATCAAATTCTCATACTAATACCTAGCTCTCTGGGATTACTCACAAGACTGACTCCTCCCTTGAAGGAAACTCACAAGTAATTGCATAGTTACCTTGTAACCAGCATGTTCAGAATGCCTTACAAACTAAACATACAAGAGCATAAACAGAAGTACAAAAAGACATCATAAATCTGAAACAGGAGATTCCACTGTATATTATTAATATCTTTATGCTTCAATACATTCAGATAGACCAAAGCTTGAAAACTAAACAATAATATGAAGTCTGCTATGTAGCTATAAATTCACCATCCCTGCTACAATGGAGAAAAAATCAGATATAGGAGAAATGAAAACAAATTCAATCACTGACATCTGTCCTTCTCCTTCAAGAAAATATCTGCAACTGCTTCTTTCTCTAACTGTAAAAATCTGATTTGATCTGCACTCAAATGGTTTGCAAAATCAGAATTCTCATTCTGAGACCTTTCCGGTGATATATGATACTTCATATTTTGGATAAAAATTGCCCCCTGAATCACTTAAACAAACTTCCTCTCCCGTGTAAACTTTCTGAATATTCTGAATATCTTGAAATATTTGAATTTACATGTCTTTTCAAGAGTTAGACTATTGAATTGAAATGACATTTCATTTTAATATTCTGCACATATTATCTCTATTTTGCACTGATTTTACCTTTTATTATCATTATTCTCCAGAATGCACCAGATTTTGACACTTGTCACATGTTGATTTGCTGCTCTAAACTAGCCTTGGAACTCCTCCTTTAGCCCTGGTTCCTTTTGGAGACTTGGAGGTCCTACTTAGTCTCTAAGTCTCTAAGAGATTTCCTTGACCATGGTTAGATCTAGAGACTTGGAGACAAGCCTTAGTCTCTAAGTCTCTGAATAGACTTAGACTTAACCACGCCATGACCATGCTTTGACCATAGTTACCTCTGCACTGTGTATCTCCAAGTCTCTAAAAGATTTCACTAACCATGATTAGGTCTAGAGACTTGGAGACAAGCCTTAGTCTCTAAGTCTCTGAATAGGCTTAACTCGACCACCTCTTAACCACACTCTAACCATGGTTATCAGTTGCTCAATGTCTCTAAGTCTCCGAAAGACCTTCTTAACCCTGAGTTCGATCTGGAGACTTGGAGACTACTTTAGTCTCTAAGTCTCTGAATGATTTTGTTAACACTGATTAGATCTAGAGACATGGAGACTGCTCGATCTGGAGACTTGAAGACTACTTTAGTCTCTAAGCCTCTGAATGATTTTCTTAACCATGATTGGATCTGGAGACTTGGAGACTACTTTATGCATTTTTACTCCAAAATAATGGGGCCCATCGCGCACTTAATTATCCAGCCAAGAGGCCCACCAAGTGGCCTCTTAGTTCTTTCTTCAAACCATAAAGTGAGTGCTTTGGTATATAAAAACTAAAAATACCCAAAATCCCATGCATGTGGGATAACTCTCTGTGCATTTTTTTAACTTTTGAAAGCTTCCAATAGATGCTACTCATCCATGGCATCGTTTTCTTGCCTTTTAAAACCACCACCAATCCCTTCCATAGGGCTAGGCGCCCCTTCCTGTGGATTCACATTTTGCAATTTTTAACTAAAAATTTTTAAAAAAATCTTTCCTCCATGTGCTGCACTGGAAGTCTCTCTGCTCATTGAATTTGGTTTGTTGCTTTAAATGATGCTGGCCTTCTTCAATCTGTTATTGCGCTGAATCCTCTTCCATATTTTCATTTGCACCCTGAGCAGACCTCTCATTATTTAAAAAACTTTAATTAAAACATAAATGACTGTGCAGGCATTTTTGTTGTTGCTGGGTCATTTTTTGGCCTGATGCCACTTCAAAAATGGTCCAAACCATGTCAAAAATACTCCCAGGGCATGAGAAATGCATTGGTAAAGAACATAGATGAAGAAATGACCATTTTCAACCCGTAAACCTTCTTAAAATTTGTCTGCAGCCTCAAAAACGTGATTGATATTCACTTTTAGTTCCAGAATGCACTGTCAATTAGAAAATCTTAAAAGCCCTCTTCAATCTTTATTTATTTCGTAAACCATACAATGCACTATCATTCATTTGTTCTCCATTGCATAGTTTGAACTTTGACAATACTCTTGTACTCCAGTCATTAAAATGCATTGATTTCAAAGTGCTTTCAAACAGTTCACTAGCTCCAGAAATGCTTTCACTTTGCCTGTATAAACTATCTCACAATTGATCCACAAAGTAACACACTAGCGGGCTTTTAAAAACAACTTTCACTGTTCCGCAAATTGGCTTCATTATTGGCAAGTAGCTTTTTGAACGAGCTTTGAAAACTGACTGAATGAATTCATAGGAATGCACCATCATAAAATTAGGTTCAATCCCAACACGTGAGAATATGTGCCAGAGGAAATTACAATGGAAGATTTGAGCCAAAAAATATCACTGATCAAATATAGCCTTCTGAAACATTGATTTTGTCCGCACTATCAATCTACACAAATCACCTTAGAAACAAGCTTTGAAAATTTACCAAATGAAACCTTCAAGATCCGAAATCTTGGATAATGATTCACTCTCACATAATGAAAATGAATCCATCACTAGCTTTCTCAGAAGATCAAAAGGCAAATTATCATTAAAGACCAAAGTCAGCTGGCTAAAAACATTCTAGATCTGAAACAGTGAAACAATCATAAATTTGATTTGAAAACAGCTTAGGAAAGTGACTAGATGGACTTGTCGTGACCTGAAGACGGAGACTCGAGAAGTATTTGACCTTTGTAATACAGTACAAAATGATTTTTTTCAATTAGGTCACAAGGTCAAAACTTACAATTGGTCAAACAGGGCTACTCAGAATTCTGGGCAGGACAAAGAAATGAGACATTTATGGAAGACCAACTTTGAGGGATCAGAAAGCCTATCAAATAGACTCGAAATAACTTGGGATTTGAAATATATGCTTTCTGATATACATGCTCAACATTCCCAAAATGGTGACCCATGAAACTCAATTAGACGCAAGTTATTCAAATGCAAACTAGGCCCGTTACAACAAATTAACACTTAGGCAGTAAATGCAAAATGGACAAGGGCTCAGAACAAGACATCACTAAATGACTTAAAACTTGAATCTGATGATTTGGGATGTCTTCTTATGCCTAAACAAGAGTGATGAACACCTGATATGCATGAAAAACTTCAGAATTGCATTTGGGCAAATAGGCTCAAAAAACACTTATAGGGGGTCAAAATGCAAAGCACTAACAAGGTACTAAAAAACCCTTGTATTTTTGAGTCCCAAAAGTGGCTCTGAATGAGGATACTTTCCCCATGTGGGCATGCAGAGAACCTTCAGAATCTCATGGTATAGAAGACCATTCACAAAATAAATTAGACTTTATTTTCTCTTTTATTTCTCCTTTCTCTATCGAATCTCTTCTCTCTTCTCTTTCCACTTACCTCTTTAAAAATAGGGAACCTATTATTGAAAGTAAACACACCACTCAACTGAAAGGAAAATGACTATACAACATGTACATTGTTTACAAAAATCCTCAAACCTTTTCACAACTGAAACCATCATTTGCCTCTATCAAAAATCTGATTTTCTTTTTGGCATGCAAATATTAGAATGAAAATGTACTTGTATAGCTGTTGTTCAAACTCACAAGGAATCATAAAAATGAAGAATACCTTATTTGCAATTCCTTTCATGCCTTTAGAAGTTCTTCCATCAGAACCAACATAACCAAAAGTATGAAACTCATTCTTCACATCAACAAATATCAGAAAATATGAACCATGACAATGAAGAAATGCATCATCATAAGAAATATCAAACTCCACTTGCATTACCCCCTCATTAGCCAGCTGATCTATAAAAATTCTAAATGACTCATACTCACATAATCCATGGATACCAAAATCTGGAAAAACTTCAAGATGGAAAGACATATCAACATATTCCTCAAAACATGGATTGGAAACTTCTTCCACTTGCAAATTACCCACATGGTCACTAGGAGACAGTTGATCAACATCATAGTCCTGCTCACTACATGGAACATGAACCCATCAAATGCACATTCAAACTCACAATCATTTTTAGCCTGGGAAGAAATACATTCTGATTTCTTACTCGATATTGACAAAGTTTCAACATCAAAATAAGAATAAATCAAATCTGAAAACTCCATACATTCCTCAAACAATGGATTAACAACACCGTGTTTTTCTCCCATATGAACATAGTAACAGAGAGATGGCTGATCCATATCAATGTCCTCATCAAATGCATCATTAGTAAAAACTTTAAAGACATTAGTACTTCAGCTGTCATAATCACTTTCAACATATGATTCAAAATCATAGATACTGCTATAAGTAGATTCAACACCCCTATCATTAGGAAAAGAAGTGGATGGAAAACTTATACTACCTTATTCAACCGAAGGAGATGGGAAAGGACACCAATCATCCTCAATTTTCTCATCATGTGTGAGATTTTCATTACACAAACAAACCATATGCTTCAATTGATCATCATTAAATGAAGGGATTTCAAAAACACACTGATCTAGCACTTTACCCTTTGACTGAAAAGACTCAACTAACTGATATTCATTCTGATTTTTATCCATAATATCATGATAAAGTTGCAAGATAGTATCATACTCCATCTCATAAGGAAGACCATCATTTACTATCCCTCTTTCCTTATTTTTGACACCAAATCCACTTCAAAGCTCTTGATACCAAACTCATTTGTATCATGTTGATGTAAAAGATTATTTTCAAAATTGGTGAAGATACTCTTACCTTCACATGCTAATTTGCATTCATTTCTACAAATGCTCTTATATTCCCATGCTATACTAGGCTCACACAATGGATCAACATTCTCCAACATATCATTCTCTTGCGGGACATGGGTTTCAACATCCTCTTGATCCTCATAAGAGTGTAAAACTTATACATCCTCTTCAACATTCAAAACATTGTTAGTATCATTGCATCTAGGATCAAAATGAGCGGGTGTTTCTGATATAACTTTGTAAGGCAAAGATTCATTGAGAAATTCAGCATCATAAGTATTTGAAACATCATTCGTTGCTATCATTTCTTGGGCATATGCATTGCTATCATCATTAGAAGTTTCCTTTGTATGCAACAAAGGATCATTAATCATACATCTATTCAAATCCGAATTCAAGACCTGATTAGAAACCAAAGCAGTGGCATCAATACACCTACTTGGAGCTGCAAACTTTTCACAATACTCTTGTCCATTCTCAAATGTATTTTGTCATAAAATCCCTCTAGAGAAATGGTTCTTTGTCAATCCATACTTGGCATTGTTTTCAATCTTTATTGCTGTCCTAAAAGGTTGATGTAAAGTCTTAGGTTCCTTGTCTCTCAACCTATAACTCATCTTCTTGTCAAATGCATCAAAGTAAACCACAACACACACATGATCTCGAGGTCTATTTCTTTCAGGTATTTCATGCAAAGCTCTTGCAAATCTGATATTGAAATCAAGAACCAATTCATCTTCTTTAATCTTAAGATTCAACCAATCAGTAAATACCTCGCTCAAATTTATTCTCTCACCAAATTGTTCCATGAAGGCAACATGTAATTCATCCCAAGAAGAAGTTGAACAATCCGGTAAAAAAGAAAACCCGTCTCTAGCATCATCTTTCAAAGTTTGGACAAACAACTTCATGTATACATCTTCATACTTTATTTCAAAGCCACCCAATAAATCAATGAACATTTGAACATGATGACTTACTGAAACAACTTGATCTCCACAAACTTTTGGCAAATAATCTCTGATTTCATGAGGCACATCATGTGGGAAATCTTTAATGCCATCAAAACACAATGGCTCATACCTCTTGGTATGAAAGAATTTTGAAAAACCCTTGCTGGTCTGAACTTTAGATGAAATCTTTTTTGACATCTCACTAATTTTAACACACCTCTTTCCTAGTGCTGAAAACACTAAATAGAGGCAACCCATTTAAATCACTTAATTCTCATGAAAGAAAAATATATGAGAAGCATAATACCTTTGTCATTGTTGCTGAGATACTCTTTCACGGCCAGTAGAAGTAAACATACTCAAACAACCATCAGATATTTTATCCTTTCTTGCTAAAACAAACTGACAAGGCTTCAAATCTGCAAACAATATACTGCAAAATATCTAAAATTTTACATGTAAATCAATGCTACTGAGATGCACAAGAATTTAGAGTCGCCACCTACAAAAATCTGGGAAACTATTTTAATAAACTAATCAAGAAATGGGTGATAAATAGTTAGTCATTCCAGACTTTACAACAATCCATTTCTCCCCAGCAGAGTCGCCATTTTGTTAACTCTTTTTCTTGTTGAATCAATATATAGCTATTCAATCCTGACTCTTAGATTCCAAATTCAGATTCATACAACGAAAAGGCTAATTAATAAGGATATTATCCTTCTTCACTTCGGGCTCCAAAAACCCAGGTGGGTGTACCTATCTTCAAAATCACTGCTTAACAGTAAACCCTACAGTGGATTAAGGACATTCATCCTTCTTCTTTTTAAAGTCCCTAGACTTAGGAAGGCTAACCTTATGATTCACTCTTCAAGGAATCAACAAATTGAATTGCATCCTTTGAATACAATCAAACATGAATACTCTCAGAAACAAAAATGTAAAGATTTAATTTGATTTAAAATTGATGATGAGAACTGCTTATCAGAATTTAGACTAGTGCCTAATCCTGGGAAAAGAGTCCAATGAGATGCAAATCCATAGAAAAAATAATTAATAAGAACACAAATAAAACCCCAGATAGAGTGCCTTACAAACTATCCTCTTGTTCTCATATCCATGTATCAAATTCTCATACTAATACCTAGCTCTCTGGGATTACTCACAAGACTGACTCCTCCCTTGAAGGAAACTCACAAGTAATTGCATAGTTACCTTGTAACCAACATGTTCAGAATGCCTTACAAACTAAATATACAAGAGCATAAACAAAAGTACAAAAAGACATCATAAATATGAAGCAGGAGATTCCACTGTATATTATTAATATCTTTCTGCTTCAATACATTCAGATGACCAAAGCTTAAAAACTAAACAATAATATGAAGTCTGCTATGCAGCTGTAAATTCACCATCCCTGCTACAATGGAGAAAAAACCAGATATAGGAGAAAGGAAAAAAATTCAGTCACCGACACCTGTCCTTCTCCTTCAAGAAAATATCTGCAACTACTTCCTTCTCTAACTGCAAAAATCTGATTTGATCTGCACTCAAATGGTTTGCAAAATCAGAATTCTCATTCTGAGACCTTTCCGGTGATATATGATACTTCATATTTTGGATTAAAATTGCCCCCTGAATCACTTAAACAAACTTCCTCTCCCGTGCAAACTTTCTGAATATTCTAAATATCTTGAAATATTTGAATTTACATGTCTTTTCAATAGTTACACTATTGAATTGAAATGACATTTCATTTTAATATTCTGCACATATTATCTCTATTTTGCACTGATTTTACCTTTTATTACCTTTATTCTCTTGAATGCACCAGATTTTGACACTTGTCACATTTTGATTTGCTGCTCTAAACTAGCCCTGGAACTCCTCCTTTAACCCTGGTTCCTTTTGGAGACTTGGAGACTACTTAGTCTCTAAGTCTCTAAGAGATTTCCTTTACCATGGTTAGATCTAGAGACTTGGAGACAAGCCTTAGTCTCTAAGTCTCTGAATAGACTTAGACTTAACCACGCCTTGACCATGCTTTGACTATAGTTACCTTTGCACTGTGTGTCTCCAAGTCTCTGAAAGATTTCACTAACTATGATTAGATCTAGAGAATTGGAGACAAGCCTTAGTTTCTAAGTATCTGAATAGGCTTAACTCGACCACCTCTTAACCACACTCTAACCATGGTTTTCATTTGCTCAATGTCTTTAAGTCTCTGAAAGACCTTCTTAACACTGAGTTCGATCTGGAGACTTGGAGACTACTTTAGTCTCTAAGTCTCTTAATGATTTTGTTAACACTGATTAGATCTAGAGACTTGGAGACTACTCGATCTGGAGACTTGGAGACTATTCAATCTGGAGACTACTTGATCTGGAGACTTGGAGACTACTTTAGTCTCTAAGTCTCTGAATGATTTTCTTAACCATGATTGGATCTGGAGACTTGGAGACTACTTTAGTCTCTAAGTCTCTAAATGATTTTCTTAACCATGATTGGATCTGGAGACTTGGAGACTACTTTATGCATTTTTACTCCAAAATAGTGGGGCCCACCGCGTACTTAATTATCCAGTCAAGAGGCCTACCAAGTGGCCTCTTGGTTCTTTCTTCAAACCATAAAGTGAGTGCTTTGGTATATAAAAACTAAAACTACCCAAAATCCCATGCATGTGGGATAACTCTCTGTGCATTTTTAAACTTTTGAAAGCTTCCAGCAGATGCTTCTCATCCTTGGCATCGTTTTCTTGCCTTTTAAAACCACCAATCCCTTCCATAGGGCTGGGCGCCCCTTCCTGTGGATTCACATTTTGCAATTTTTTACTAAAAACTTAAAAAAAACCTTTCCTCCATTTGCTGCACTGGAAGTCTCTCTGCTCATTGCATTTGGTTTGTTGCTTTAAATGAGGCTGGCCTTCTTCAATCTGTTATTGCGCTGAATCCTCTTCCATATTTTCATTTGCACCCTGAGCAGACCTCTGATTATTTAAAGAACTTTAATTAAAACATAAATGACTGTGCAGGCATTTTTGCTATTGCTGGGTCATTTTTTGGCCTGCTGCCACTTCAAAAATGGTCATGTCAGAAATACTCCCAGGGCATGAGAAATACATTGGGAAAGAACATAGATGAAGAAATGACCATTTTCAACCCGTAAACCTTCTTAAAATCTGCCTGTAGCCTCAAAAACGTGATTGATATTCACTTTTAGTTCCAGAATGCACTGTTAATTAGAAAATCTTAAAAGCCCTCTTCAATCTTTATTTATTTCGTAAACCATACAATGCGCTATCATTCATTTGTTCTCCATTGCGTAGTTTGAACTTTGACAATACTCTTGTACTCCAGTCATTAAAATGCATTGATTTCAAAGTGCTTTCAAACAGTTCACCAACTCCATAAATGCTTTCACTTTGCCTATATAAACTATCTCACAATCGATCCACAAAGTAACACACTAGCGGGCTTTTAAAAACAACTTTCACTGTTCCGCAAATTGGCTTCATTATTGGCAAGTAGCTATCTGAACGAGCTTTGAAAACTGACTGAATGAATTCACAGGAATGCACCATCAGAAATTAGGTTCAATCCCAACGCGTGAGAATATGTGCCAGAGGAAATTGCACAGGAAGATTTGAGCCAAAAAATATCACTGATCAAATATAGCCTTCTGAAACATTGATTTTGTCCGCACTGTCAATCTACACAAATCACCTTAGAAACAAACTTTGAAAATTTACCAAATGAAACCCCCAAGATCTGGAATCTTGGATAATGATTCATTCTCACATAATGAAAATGAAACCATCACTAGCTTTCTCAGAAGATCAAAAGGAAAATTATCATTAAAGACCAAAGTCAGCTTGCTAAAAACATTCTAGATCTGAAATAGTGAAACAACCATAAATTTGATTTGGAAATGGCTTAGGAAAGTGATCAGATGGACTTGTCGTGACCTGAAGACGGAGACTCAAGAAGTATTTGACCTCTGTAATATAGTACAAAAGGAATTTTTTCAATTAGGTCACAAGGTCAAAACTTACAATTGGTCAAATAGGGCTACTCAGAATTCTGGGCAAGACAAAGAAATGAGACATTTATGGAAGACCAACTTTGAGGGATCAGAAAACCTATCAACTAGACTCGAAATAACTTGGGATTTGAAATATATGCTTTCTGATATACATGCTCAACATTCCCAAAATGGTGACCCATGAAACTCAATTAGACACAAGTTATTTAAATGCAAACTGGGCCCGTTACAACAAATTGACACTTGGGCAATAAATGCAAAATTGACAAGTGCTCAAAACAAGACATCACTAAATGACTCAAAACTTGAATCTGATGATCTGGGATGTCTTCTTATGCATAAACAAGAGTGATGAACACCTGATATGCATGAAAAACTTCAGAATTGTATTTGGGCAAATAGGCTTAAAAAGCACTTATTGGGGGTTAAAATGCAAAGCACTAACAAGGTACTAAAAAACCCTTGTATTTTTGAGTCCCAACAGGACCGAGACAAGAATATTCTTAAGATTGTCCATCTCATGTTGGTTAATAATGGGGAATGGAAAATTTGGATGGTTAGGTGGAGGAGGATTTTGGCCTTGGTCAACCATAGTTCCTTTACAAATTATGAGAGAAAAAGTATTCTCAATAAGTGGCTTTGTAATGTCATGTCTACGACAGTTCCCCGAAGAATCAATACCACCACGCATGGACATCACAAACCACCCCGTACAACCAACACATGCCCTTCATCGTACGACCTTCTTTTCACCATACGCAGACAAGGCACACCTCCGAACGCGAACATGACACACCTCCAAACATAGACAAGACACATGTCATGCCCAAAGTTTACATGATAAAACGCACCAAATTAAATGTCATGCCCAAAATTTGCATGTCAAAGCACAACAATTTTTTTTTGTTTTTTGAAAGGGGATACACTATAGGGTTGGTGATCAAATGTCGTAGCTAGGGTTGGGGGGGAAATCATGACTGGTGTTAACGTCCCTCATACCCTTGGATAACGACCAAATAAAAATCAATCTTGTGTTTCTAGGTTTAAATTATACCTATTACTAAAACTCCCCTAACAAGATGGATTTAACACTAAGTCCAAATTTAGCCCTATTTATTCTAGTCATCATAACATTATGTTTACTCTGATCAATACACTGGCCACATGTATTGATCATGTAAACATAATATTATCCCATTGAAGCCACCCATAACCTTCCTAAAACTCTAACTCAGTCTAAAATACTTGATATACCATAAGGATCCTAAGTTGATAGATCTAAAAAAATCAGTTAATGATTTTCTATGGTACACAAGTGTTATACCCTATACCCAACTCTCAAATCTAACTGTTATAATGAAACAACCCCACCTATGAGCAAGATATCATACCATAACTTAAAAGAATCTTATAAGTTTAATCTATTAATATTTCTAATAATGCCAAAGGGGTCCAATGAAGGTTCTAAGTTTTAGACTTAAGTTAAAATTTTTTTTTGGTTCAAATCTTAAAGGAAAATTAAATTTCTCTTATGTTTAAAATATTGGTAAAAGATAACTTGGAAAGTCCAAGATGATAAATTAACATAATTTCCTTTACGAATAATGTTTTTAGTCAAGCTATTATGTACTAACTAAATAACACTTTAGATATATTTTAATTAACACGAAAATTTATTTTTTACATTAAATGCTTCAACAAATAAATAATGTACTTGCTATTTAAAACCAACTATATATATATATATACATATAAAATTTATCGTGTTAATAATATGAAAATCCAACAATGACATTTTATACATTAGATCTCTTTAAAAATAGAGTAAGATTAATTATCTACTATTTGAAGTTAACCTCGAGATAATCATTTTAACATAATAATTCACTTAGCAAATAACAATACATATTATACATTACTTTCTATGATACTAAGAGATTTAAATATTTATTTCTACAATCACTATCTAGATAGCGTTGCACCAAAAATCTTAAATTTAAATGGCAATTCATACTATATCATTACTTAATTGAAATTTAAGTAGCAAAAAAAATAATGATAGTCCTAATAAGAAAATTTAATAGTTCTAAACATTGCCTCTTAAATAAATTTACATCTACAACTCTCTCAGCATTATAATTAAGAAATTATAATCTCAAGTCGAATTAAATCCCACATCCAAATTTGGGTAAATAAATGGCTTTAAAGATAACCTTTTTTTTTTTTTTTTTTAAAAGAAAACTAAAATCTTCCCAAAAGAAAAGAATTCAAAAGAAACATTACTTAAAAAAAAAGCTTATCTAACACTAAGCCCACATACTTAATTTAAAGTCTAAAAAAAAAAAGGGGTTAGGGTTTGAGGATGAAGGCTGGGGAGAGAGAAAAAAAGATGGAGAGGAGAGTCTCTTTTGAAATTTTTTTGAGAGCCCTAACCTTAATTTCGAATTAGGGTTAGGGATTGGGGGTCAAAATGCAAAGCACTAACAAGGTACTCAAAAACCCTTGTGTTATTTTTGAGTCCCAACAGGACCGAGACAAGAATATTCTTAAGATTGTCCATCTCATGTTGGTTGATAATGGGGAATGGAAAAGTTGTATGGTTAGGGGGAGGAGGATTTTGGCCTTGGTCAACCATAGCTCCTTTACAAATTATGAGAGAAAAAGTATTCTCAATAAGTGGCTTTGTAATGTCACGTCTACGACAGTTCCCCAAATAGTCAATACCACCATGCATGGACATCACAAACCACCCCGTACGACCAACACATGCCCTTCATCATACGACCTTCTTTTCACCGTATGCAGACAAGGCACACCTCCGAACGCGAACATGACACACCTCCAAACGTAGACAAGGCACACCTCCGGAAACATACATGATGACAAACCTGCATGAAAGATACACCTTCAGTCGTGAGCATAGATGCAGGTGCAGATAAGGCACACAAACGCAGATGCAAAAACATAAACGAACACAGACATGGACGCGGACACGAATGCGGGCTTGGACGCAGGTACAGACACAGACATAGACACAAGCACAGACATAGATGTGGACACAGATGCGAGCACAAACACAAAAATGGATGCGGGCACAGACACAGAGGCGAGCGCAGGCATAGATGCGGGTGAGGTTGTGGATGTGAACACGGGCACATATGTGGCACGAACACGGACACAAACACAAACATAGAAACAAACACGGATGTAGTTAAAGTAAGGAACTTATTGTTATCGATTTATGCCGAATCTGGACACAAGGTTTGATAAATTGTACAATTATAATGGAGATAATCACACAGTGGAACAAATATAGAATTTCATACAAAATATATCCATGATTATAGTAACTGAGATCAGAATAGGGTGAGGGATGATTCCCACTGAAACTACAAGTGTCGAAGTAAGGAGGATCTTGCACCTCTGAAACGACAGACAAGCTGAAATCCAACTAGAATTCGCAAATACAAAGAAAATATCAAATTCACCATACTACTTACAATGCCTCACAGGTCTTTATAAAGGGCTCCAGGAAACTTCCCGAAGGGTTACAAATAGATTGACATTATTTATTTTTTTATTACTTGGGCACCTCTTTTAGTAATTAATTAAAGGTCCTTTATAATATTATTTAAATTTTGGGACCACTTAATTAATTAATTTAAATAAATCACTCTCTATTAATTTGGGGACATTACAAATCCTCGCCGCCCAGAGATTGCTTTCCCTCAAGAAATCCATCATCGTAGCTTGATGATCCCAAACCAAGCGCGAGTGTTGATACTCGTATCCACTTAAATCTTCATGTTGCTTTATCACCGCTTGAGCACCCTCCTTAACCCTGCCAAATTCAATGTTGTGCAAATCTCCAATAATCTTCTGTTGTGCCACTCTGATATAAACATTGTCATGCTTGGAGTCATTAGGGTCTCACTGAAGCCAATCATCAAACATGTCGATGCTATCATGCCAATCAATGTCTTACAAAAAATGATGGTCTGGAATCTCAAAGCTCAGGTGCAACTTGTTCTTCCAATGAGAAAGCCACACCTCATGCCCAACCAAAGGGCAAACTCCATATTCAACCAACTATAGAGATTGCTCCCGCAAGGTATCATTGGTAGAGTCTTCATCTCTATGGAGCTGATCAACCATTGTTGGCTTGATACAAATATCTTCCTCATCCTTTCCGCTCATGGTGCCACCAACTTCTTCATAATTATACATAGTTTGGCCTTCCTTTGATTTTGATTAAGATCTTAATTCATGATCTAACTCCTCCTTTCTTTTCCTTACATAATGTAACACCCCAAAATTGGCACCTTACAATTCTAATCAATTTTGGTGCATTTTATTATCATCAAAGTCCTATTGTACTAGGCAAATTCTCCTTCCTAATTGTCTTTAATTGACTTAGTCTCAAATGCAGAAAACCTGAATTTGCGTAAATCTTACACCATATTTAATTCCTAAATTTTCAAGATTTATTAGCTAAAAACCCCTATGATTAATTAATTTAATTCTAAAGTCCTAAGTGCTTTTAAATTAAATTAATCCCACCCCCTTTAGCTAATACACATCAAGGGAATTAAATATTATTTGGTTATTTGAATGGATTATCCTCACTTGAATTTAATAATTCAAACAAAGTAAAAAGCCACCCATGTGGCAATAATTCATTTATTTAATTAAATAATTCTTTCATATTTTTCTCACCTTCCTCCATGAAGATGAAGAATTAGCCGTTTCTTCCCAAGAAACTCTTCATCCTCTCTTCAGGCTTTTCTATATTATGGACCTTCTTTCCTTCTTTTGGAGAGAGCAATTTTTAGAGTACCAAAACTATAGTGAATTATTGTCTCAATTCTCTCATATTTCCAAGCTTTTATTGCATATTTAGTGTAATCTCATTTAGATTAATGGCATTTTTTTCATCTCAATTCAGTTTGTTTACTTATCAATTAGCTTAATTATGTTATCTTTTTCAAGTTTCTTAGCTTAAAATCTGCATCTTCATTCCTAGATTACAATTGCATCTCTCATATAGAATAAGTTTCATTCCAGTTTTCAAAGCTTTCAAATCCTCCATTTTAGCAATGGTCTATGGTTGTTGGCTCTTGTTCTGAGAGTAATTAAACACCCCAACTAAATAGGAGGCAACAAGTCGATTCGATCGATATCGTGGAATGAGCAATTCATATTCATCTTCGCAATTCAACGATTGAGCAATGACTATGTTGTGTTGTGGCTGATTTAGAGGTCAACATTCAGACACATACACATAGTACCTATCAAAAGATTTGTTAGCCTTGATATCCTCAGGTTCACTTGAGTATTCGTCAAAGATTCTGCTAACCTCCTCATACACAAGTATACTTTTTCCTGTCAGAACTAGATATTCTTGAAATATCAAAAGATTCTTCCCCTTTTGATATTTGATATACCAATTGGTGATTTCAGTGGCAGCAATTTCATTATCCCTTTCTTCCATTTTTTCCATTTATGTAATGATCCCAAGCAATCTACATGCTAGCAAGAATTTAGCACTGATGCCACTGTAATGTCTCATACAACCTACGAAACTTCCCTAAATGATCAATACCACCACGCACAAACATCACAAACCACCTTGTACGACCAACATAGGCCCTTCACCATAACAAGGCACACCTCCGGACACAAACACGACACACTTGCTGGAAAGACACCTCTGGTCACGGGCACAGACACATACGCAAATAAGGCACACGGACGCGGACGCAAACACAGACATGGACATGGACACATAAATGGACACAGACATGGGCAGAGATGCAACCACAGACATGGGCATGGAAATGAACATGAGCACAGACGCGGGTGCGGGCATGGAAATGAACATGGGCACAGACGCAGGCGCAGGCACGGATGTGGAACGAATGCGGACATGGGCACAAGCACAGACACAGACACAGACATAGACACAGACACATACATGGATGTGGTCAAGATAAGAAACTTTGTGCTATTAATTTATGCCAGATCCAGACACAAGGTTTGATAAATTACAGTTATAATGGAGATAATCGCACAAAGGAACAAATGTATAATTTCCTACAAAATATATCCGTGACTACAGTAACTGAGATCAGAGTAGGGTGAGAGATGATTCCCATTGAAACTGCAAGTGCCAGAGTAGGGAGGATCTTGCACCTCCGAAATGACATACAAACTGAACTCCAACATGAATTCACAAATACAAAGAAAATATCAAATTCACCATACTACCTACAATGCAACACACAAACTTATAAAGGGCTCTGGGAAACTTCCCGAAGGGTTACAAATAGGCCAACATTATTTATTATTTTATTACTTAGGCCCCCTTTTATTAATTAGTTAAAGGTCCTTTATAATGTTATTTAAATTTTGGGACCACTTAATTAATTGATTTAATTAAACCACTCTCTATTAATTTGGGGACATTACAGGCTCAATAAGAGGAGTGTCGGGGGATATTTAAGAATTTACCAATTCTATAAATATACCAGCAAAAGAGTTCATCTCATCCTCATCTGCAGGAATATTTTGTGGCTTAGCTGAATGGTTGTTAGGATTGGGTTCATTAGGAAGGAATCTCCCATAAGCATCCCTTGTCCTACTTCAATGCATGCGACTTTTAACTCAATTCTAGAATACCTACACAAAGTTTAGTGGGGTGGTGGTGATTCATGCCTGACTATAACTAATAATTTTCTAAAAACAAAGCTTTTCTAAGCTACTAAGTAATGGAAAAACTTATGACTCCCAAGAACTCTTATTTTGACACCATCCCTAACAACGAAAACAAAAATGTTGGCCTCGAACAATGGACCTACAACTATGCATGACACCTCAACTCAGAGACATGATGTCTTTATTGAGTAGCTATCAAATTCCACTATTAAAAATCATTAATCTTATCAACCCAAGAATGTTTAACTTGAAATGGGACAACATTGTTTGTGCACTAAGAGCTTTTGGAGCTATGTTATCCTAAGTTTGAACAACTGAGTACCGAACTAAACAATACAAAGGAAATATATAAAATATACTCTAACTAAAATCTTCTAAAAAAAATCAATTAAAACCCGTTCATGAGCAACAAATGTTCTAACTAAAAAGGACAACTATTAAGCTCTGCCTTGGCTATAGGAACAGTCACAGAGTTACAGTTTATGTAGCTACAGGAACAATCAACTACTGAAACTATTGATAATAGAATGAAAACAACTAAAGAATAACCTACATAAAGAAAATAGATAGAATCCTCACCAAGTGCCCCCCCTTAGACGAGTCTTCTTATTAAGTAACTACAATCTCAAATACTGCACATTCATAATAACATTATCCATTTATGTTGATAATATAGATGGATGAACTTAGTCTTTATTCAAATGCTTGAACAGTAAAAGATAAAGTACATTATCTTCTCAACAAACAAACTTTTTAGGAAATGTTGGGAAAATTTATAGAAAAAAAAACTACAACTACTTAACCAATACAACTGCTCCTTTCTTAACAAAAAAAGGAAGGACTTTTATTAAAAGTAGGAAATCTACCTAAACAAGAAGGCTGAAACAAAGTAGGACTGCTCCAGGATTTACTTCACATTAGAACTTTTCATATATTTTCTCTACCATTAGACATGGTCAGTAAATAAGAAGATAATTATTCTTTAATCAATTCAAGGAGTCCTATATGATTACAACAGTTGGATTGATGTCCATAATAGTTTTGACTCGTTCTCGCTCTGTTGTCCTTGACCTCATCAAAGCTTCTTTCACATCTCATTGATTGCATTAACTCTATCTTAGCATCCTTGGACTTCTTCAAATAGTTGTATCTAGTGAGGTTAACATAAAAAGATCCTAACATATTCATAATTATAAAAAATACAACATTTATCAATATTTATCCATGAAAACATACTCATATTGCATTCATTTAATATCTGCGGTACTTATCAAAAAGGTCACAAGACATAGTAGGTTTGTTCAATAATATGACTTAAAACATGTATTAACCACAAGGTCCATGAACTTAAAATATAAAAAAGTCTTAAAATAGCACAAAAGTCTGAAATAAAAGATCTTAAACTGGGGTTCATTGATATCCTAGTCTTTGTTTGAACTATTCATAGGTTGCTTATTATCATCATGCAGGTAGATTTGATAGTTATTTGTAAGCCCATTGGTAGAATTTAATATTGTTGAAAATTTTATTTTTGGGCACTAGTTAGTGAGCACATCATTAGATTCGGGCACGAGAACCCTCATACTTTGGCTGTAATATTATTTTTTCCTAATTGGTAGTGATATTGTATTGTTTATTTACAACACCTATTTTAGAATGCACAATCTAGTTTGTTGGAATTATAAAGGGGTACAATGGGCCAATTATTTTCCTTCTCATCGAAATAATTTCTTCCTATGACATTCAATCTTATTGGCTAATATATCTTATAGAATCTTGGGTGGAATTGGAACTTTCAGTCCCATATTTTTCATGTAACTAAGCATTTTAATATTTATTTATCAATTCGACCCTTATCATAGTGTAGGTATAGGCTCACTGGTTTGTGGAAAACCTCTGCATGAGTGCGTGCACCTGAGGTGATTTGTCAGTTCTTCATATGTGTTTTATTGTACCTTGAGCCTAAAATTTGTGTCAAGGCGGCATAGATGACTTGATTATTTAAAGATTATATGGTGTGGGAACTCAAGACAAATATCATCTATTGAGGTCTACTTCACCCATTTGTGTCATGGTGGAATAATTGACATGGTGATTTAAAGCTTATGCAGTGTGTAAACCCTCCACAAATATCATCTATTGAGATCTACTTGGCCCATAGTTCCTAATTGAATTGGTGATTTAAAGCTTATCATCTATTCAGATCCACTTGGCACGTAGGTCCTATGTTTTTTCAATTGCGTTCATTTGTGGTTTGGTCTCCAAAGTGCTTGTATAGGCCTTTTTCAAACTAGCATGACCTTTACATTTAGAGTTTGGATTCGCGACCTACTTATCGTCAAAAAAATCATTTCACCATCTTCTTTATGGTTGAGGTATTTTTCTGATATTTTATTTATTTCTACTCCATTTACTCTGCATGTTTGTTTTATACTATCTCTCAGGAAAAAAGGAGTTATTTCTTGGTATTGTGAAGAATATTTATTGCATTTTCTTGTTTCATTATAGATTGGTCCAAATTTGTACATCTTACTCCATACAATTATCATGAGTGGAAGTCACAAATGGAGTTATTGTAGCAAAAATTAAAGTTGCATAGAATCACATATGGTCAAGATCTTGAATCCATAATAGGTGTTGTAGAAAAGAGATTATGGTTAGATAGACAAGATGAAGCTCCTGTAATCTTCATTTGTCCATTTCTCTTTATCGTTGATATCATGTTGCATAATGCACATATCCCCATGAGAGTTTGAGCACCTTGGATAATCTCTTTGGTAAGCCAGACAAGGTGATGAAATTTCATTTGGAGAATGAACTAATAAGCCTTGATCCAAGACATTTTGATCATATTTAGGACTTCTTCACTGAGCTTAAGTATCTATGCAAGCAGTTGCCTAAATGTGGGGTTACAAAATATGATGATAAATTGATACTATATAGTCTCTCTAAGCTTGGTCTTGATTATTTTGTATTTGTTTATGCATTTTTTTCTATTATGGATTATCTAGGTAGTGCACACAAAATGCCTTCTCTTGGCATTTTTGCAGCACAGTCATAAGGGAACAAGCAAATTTGGCACAAATGGGCACATTGATGCCTTCTATGTCTCAAGCACTTATTGCAAAGGACCCACATCTAAAGGATTCAAGTGATAAGTACAAGAAACAACATAAGGGTTCTAAGTCTAATGAGAGAGCTAAGGATCATCCTTCATAACATACTTCTTAGTCTAATACCTCTTCTAAAAAGGAATCATAAAAAAGGAGATAAAATACCTTTATTGCAAGAAACAAGGACATGATGAGGATAATAGTTATACTCAGAATATTGATGAGCTTGCACACCTTCAAAAGCACAATATCTCATTGCCTTCATCAATGTCTCCATGTTATTCTCTAAGTTCACAATCGAAAAATTCACCATCTTCATCCATATAATTAAGAACTTCCTATTTTGGGAAAGGTAAAGCACTCTTGGCTTTCACTACCCTTTAGAATCGTAGATGGTTTCTTGATTTAGGTGCATCATACCATACAACATATTTATGGATATTATTTCCACCTTTGAGCCTTGTAGACCACCTAACATTTTGATGGATAAAAATACACATACAAAGGTTTGTGGTAAAGAAACCATTGAAATGGATAAGGGATCATTTAACGATATTATTTATGTACCCTCCTTGACCACTAATCTCCTTTAATTTTATCAAATTACTCATGGTGCACAAGGTAATATAGTGGAGCTCACTCTTGATCATATATACATTAAATATATGGAGACTAAAGAAATCATTGCTACAGGTGTGGTAGATCATGCATCTAGATTATATTCTTTCTCCTCACTTAATTCTTGATGATGATGTTCCTTTGGATGATGTTCATACCTTTCCACCAAGGGTGAATCATGTTTGTGAGGAGAAGTTTTTTCATTTAAACCTTGGTGTTCTCGAGACTAGGGTTTAGCTTCGTCCTCCACCATATCTTGCTTCTTTAGATTTGGAGATTGATTCCATTCAACAAATTGATCATTATTTTTCAGATCTTGCAATGTGGGATGAGTATTAGGTAGGTATTTTGACTTGTTTTTGGAATCTCATCTTGCATATTTGGGAGACATACTTGCAGGGATTTTAATCCTCTTTCATGACAATTTTACCATGATATTTGATACATTATCTTTGGAGATTAGTATCTATGAGATTACTCATTCACTTCCTTTATCACATTCCCTGGTTGAGTTTTATCACGAGTATGTGGTGTCTTTTTTGTGATTGGAGATTCCTAGTTAGTTTTCAAATAATCCTATTAGGAGACTTATTTCCTCCTTTGATTTGGACATGGATTGAATTTCTCATCATTCGATGGACTTGTTTCTTCCTAAGAGGAGATGTGATTCTTGTAGGTATTGGATCATCTTTTGTTTGGAGACATTTTTCATTGACATTGGAGCTTCTTCATTATGTGAAGACATATTATCTCCCTTTCTTTCCCATGGTGGGATATTTGAAAATATATACATGATGTATGTAGTTCTTGCGGGGGTGTGATTGAATCTTCCATCCATTCATCTTGCTTGTTTCTCTCTTTTGAAGAGGAGTTTTATTTCATGTGGTTTTCTCCTTTTCTTCATTGGTGAGGGATTATATTGCATTGTACATGGGTACTTAAAATGGTTTTGCAGTAGGGACCCATATTGTATCTTGCTCATACTGCATAATAATATTCTCTCTAAGTTGCATTTAAGGGGGGGGTGTTTGAGTAATTGAGTTTTCCATTTGCTCGTGCTTAAGTTTACTTAGGCATTATTAATTAATTATTAGGTGCATTTAGTTTTATGATAGTTATATGTTTACATATTCCTACCAACTCATTCCCTGCCTTTATAAGCAAGGAACATCTATACATTATTTTGGCATCTCAATACATTTATCTTTCTAATGATTTATTAGTCTCTCTGTGAAGGTGTATGGTTGTGTGTGCTCGTGGGAGGTTGATCACTGCAACATGGAGAGCCATCCAAGAGTATAGTTAGACATAATTTTAACCCACATGCATTATTGGCGGTCCATCTTGCATTATCTCTCTTTTCCTCTCTAGGGAACTACATTAATTTACAAAAAACCTATTTACGAGTGTCTTGATCATCAACCCATCCCCCCAATTTTCTTTCCACTAGTCAATTATTTTAGATCTCTTTGGCCTTCTCCTAGCCCATTTGGCGAAAAGGCCCCGTCTTTTAACCTCTCCTTGCTAGTATTTAGGGTTTTTGAAGGGATGATTATAGTTTTACATTGTGACATCCTAAGATATTCATATTGTCGTAGAATCCTGCCCTTTTTTCTCTTAATAGATTATTGGGTCCTCCAAAACCCAAGTTTTCCATTGTCCGACTACTTCTTTCCATTTTCAGTCTCCAATCCTCCTTTATAGGGGCTTTCCATGTTTTATTCCCTAGCGAGATCTAGTTTTCTCTTGTTGCGAAGGGAGAGATTCCTTCCTACGATGTCAACATCATCTTTGGAGATTAATATCTATGAGTTTCCTCATTCACTTGCTTTATCATATTCCTTGGTTGAGTTTTATCATGAGTATGTGGTAGCTTTTTTGTGATTGGAGATTCATAGTTATTTTTCAAATAATCATATTAGGATACTTCTTTCCTCCTTTGAGTTGGACATGGATTGGCTTTCTCATCATTCGATGGACTTGTTTCTTCCTAAGGGGAGATGTGTTGCTTGTAGGTATTGGATCATCTTTTGTTTGGAGACATTCTTCATTGACATTGGAGCTTCTTCATTATGGGAGGACATCTTCTCTCTCTTTTTCTTTCCTATGGGGGGATATTTGATTGTATATACATGATATATGTAGTCATGCAGGGGTGTGATTGAATCCTCCATCCATTCATCTTGTTTGTTTCTCTCTTTTGAAGAGGATTTTTATTTTATGTGGTTTTCTCCTTTTCTCCATTGGCGAGGGATTATATTGCATTGTACATGGGTACTTAAAATTTTTTTGTAGTGGGGACCCATATTTCATCTTGTATAATAATCTTCTCTCTAAGTTTCATTTAAGTAGGGGGGAGGGGGGTGTTGGAGTAATTAAGTTTTTCATTTGTTCATGCTTAAGTTTACTTAGGCATTATTAATTAATTATTAGGTGCATTTAGTTTTCTAATAGTTATACGTTTACATCTTCCTACTGGCTCATTCCCTACCTTTATAAGCAAGGAACATCTACAAATTATTTTAGCATCTCAATATATTTATCTTTGATGATTTACTAGTCTCTATGTGAAGGTGTATGGTTGTGTGTGCTCCTAGGAGGTTGATCACTGCAACATGGAGATTCATCCAAGAGTATAGTTAGACATAATTCTAACCAACATGCATTATTTGCAGTCCATCCTGCATTATCTCTCTTTTCCACTCTAGGGAACTACATTCATTTACAAAAAAATCATTTATGAGTGTCTTGATCATCAACCCATCCCCCCAATTTTTTTTTTCTAGTAGTCAATTATTTTGCATCTCTTTGGCCTCCTCCTAGCCTATTTGGCGAGAAGGCTGTGTCTTTTAACCTCTCCTTGCTAGTATTTAGGATTTTTGAAGGGATGATTATAGTTTTACATTGTGACATCCTAAGATAATCATGTCCTCGTAGGATCCTACTCTTTTTTCTCTTAACAAATTGTTGGGTCCTCCAAAACCCAAGTTTTCCAGTATCTCACCGCTTCTTGCCATTTGTCAGTCTCCAATCCTCCTTTATAGGGGCTTTCCATGTTTTATTCCCTAGCGAGATCTCATTTTCTCTTGTTGCAAAGGGAGGGATGCCTTCCTACGATGTCAACATTGTCTTTGGAGATTAATATCTATGAGTTTCCTCATTCACTTTCCTTATCACATTCCTTGGTTGAGTTTTATCATGAGTATGTGGTGTCTTTTTTGTGATTGGAGATTCCTAGTTAGTTTTCAAATACTCCTATTAGGAGACTTCTTTCCTCCTTTGAGTTGGACATGGATTGACTTTCTCATCATTTGATGGACTTGTTTCTTCGTAAGGGGAGATGTGTTTCTTGTAGGTATTGGATCATCTTTTGTTTGGAGACATTCTTCATTGACATTAGAGCTTCTTTATTATGGAAGGACATCTTCTGTCTCTTTTTCTTTCCTATGGTGGGATATTTGATTGTATATACATGATGCATGTAGTCCTTGCGGGGGTTTGATTGCATCCTCCATCCATTCATCTTGTTTGTTTCTCTCTTTTAAGAGGAGTTTTATTTCATGTGGTTTTCTCCTTTTCTCCATTGGTGAGGGATTATATTGCATTGTACACGGGTACTTAAAATAGTTTTGTGGTGAGGAACTATATTGCATCTTGCTCATACTGCATAATAATCTTCTCTCTAAGGTGCATTTAAGGGTGGCGGGGGTGTTGGAGTAATTGAGTTTTTCATTTGTTCATGCGTACGTTTACTTAGGCATTATTAATTAATTATTAGGTGCATTTACTTTTCTGATAGTTATACGTTTACATCTTCCTACTAGCTCATTCCCTGCCTTTGAGCAAGGAACATCTATACATTATTTTAGCATCTCAATATATTTATCTTTCTGATGATTTATTAGTCTCTCTGTGAAGGTGTATCGTTGTGTGTGCTCCTAGGAGGTTGATTATTGCAACATGGAGAGTCGTCCAAGAGTATAGTTAGACAATTCTAACCATGCATTATTTGCGGTCCATCCTACATTATCTCTCTTTTCCTCTCTAGGGAACTACATTCATTTACAAAAATCCATTTATCAGTGTCTTGATCATCAATCCATCCCCCCAATTTTCTTTCCACTAGTCAATTATTTTAGATTTCTTTGGCTTCCTCCTAGCCCATTTGGAGAAAATGCCCTATCTTTCAACCTCTCCTTGCTGGTATTTAGGATTTTTGAAGGGATGATTATAGTTTTACATTGTGACATTTCTCCGTGCTTCGCTTGAGCCCTCAAGACGAGCCCAAACATTTCTCCCAACCCTGTCTAGATATGCAGTTTTTTCTATACATGTCTTATAAATTTTTAATTATAGTTAAGATATAATTAGGGCTATGATCAAAGTTCTATTAAGATCAAATGCAAGACCAATAAATGTTAAACATATAGTTACAATTAACTTTAGTGTTCAAAAAATTTACTGTTATCAATGTTTATATCTCATAACATTTTTTACAATATACAAATTTTAAAATAAATTGTATAATAATTAAAAAACAACAATATAAATAAATCTGTTATGGGGCCCTGCTTGCCTTCCCAAGACAGGTGCCTTTGCTTGGCTGGCCATTCAAGACATGGTCCTCATTGGTGCCAGGCTTGATAGGTTAGGAATTACTGTTGTCTTTCCTTGTACTTTATGTGGATTTTTTATGGAAACCTCTGATCACTTATTCCTTCATTGTCCATTTGCTCTTGATTGTTGGTATTGGCTTATTCAACATCTTGGATGGTCCACGACCATTGGTCCTAACCTTTGTGATCACTTCAAAGCCTTGCCTTCTTTTCATAAAGCTTCCACATTTGCGCCCCTTTGGGAGATCAGTCCCTCTCTAGTCATTTGGAATATCTGGCTTGAAAGGAATGAAAGAGTTTTTAGAAACAAATCTAATTCTTGGGTAGATGTGATCGGTAAAATTGAGAGGGCTATATCAGAAGTTATACTTTCCTATCATTTCAAATTGATTTATTCCAAAAAACCTTTTTCTAAATGAGATTTCTTCATTCACGACAATTGGCCTTTGTTGCAGACTCTTAAGCCTCATGGCTGTCATTCTTCCAACCCTTCTCCTCCCCGCTTAAATGTATCATGGTCAGCTCCCCCACCTGGATTTGTTAAACTTAACTACGATGGTGCCTCTAGGGGAAATTTGGGCATTTTCGGTGCTGGGATTGTTTTAAGAGACTTGAAGGGCAGTATAATTAGAGTAGGTTGCAAGAAATTACCTCCAGATTCTAATAATGTTGCAGAGTTTGAAGCCCTTCTTCTTGGTCTTTCTCTAGCAATCTCCATGAACCTTCCTAATCTCATTATCAAGGGTGACTCAATAGTGATTCACGACATCATCTCCTCTAGAAAGACTTCCTCGTGGAAATTAAGATATAGCCTAGATTTGGTTCATAGCAAATTGGAAACTCTTCAAAATTTTGAATTGGCTCATTGCTTTAGAGAAGCAAATATGGTTGCAGATTTTTTAGCAAATAAGGCTATTGATGATCCCATTCCATTTCAGGAGGTGGATGAGTGTTTTCTTTCATATTTGACTTAAGTGTCTCGATTATGCGTAATTACTATTGTTGCTATATTTTGCTCTAGCTCTCATTTGCATAGTTCTACTTGCACTTTTCTCAGATTATGCTCGTTCATGTATCTTGAGCTTGTATATTTTATATTTGAGTTTTACAATACTACTAATTGATCTTGCTAGTTGGCTGTGAAGGAGTATATGCAGGTCTCTGAATTGGTTCGTACATGTTCTTCTTTTCTGGACTTCGAAGGAATGTATTTACTTGTTCTCTTCTATCTCTATTGGTGGTTCATACTGTGGGATTTGGGGGTGTGATAATTTGTATCTCTTGGATAACCAATGGTTAATCTTCAAGCATGGGGTGNGTGGGGGGGTGGGGGGGGCGGGAGATTTATGTGGCCGTTGTTGTAATTGGCATTATGTGCCATGGCCACTTCATTATTTGGTAGTGCATGTTATCCATGTTTGGCCTATTTTATAAGGTTTGCCTCACTGCATTGTGTTTCTTTACGGGCGATTATGTGAAGGTTTTCTTTTCCAGGTTCTTTTCTCCACAAATCCTTGTTGAACTTGTGTTAAAAAAAAAAAAAAGAAAAAAAAAAGTCTCTATAAATATTCTTCCATTACATAGATATTTCTCTATATAAATTATATTTTTCATTTTAGTCTTTTAAAACCTTACCTTACCTTACCTTATCTAAACTTTTTAAAGGGTGATTCCATTACTTTAAAGAAAATTAGTTTAGTAGATCTCTTTTATAACATAATAACTTAAACATTTATTCTTTTTAATATTTTTTTCTCTTAGGGACACATGTAAATATAATAACAGTTTTTCAAACATATCTGGGTAAACTTGGAATTCGTACACTACCTTTAAAAGAATGGCGGACAGGTGTGGCTCAGAATTTAGCCAAAAGCAAAAATAGCACTGTGCTACAGATTCATTCTCCCCACTTCTTAGCTGCTCGCTAATTCACATTTCGACACAAGTTTTCTGCTCTAAACATCTCTCGGTAGGTTTTGAAATATTTAGCAGTGTTTGGTTTTTTTTCTTTCGGGGACACGATCGATCACTTCACTGTGGAATTTTGAACTTATCGTACTATTTTTATAGTTTTTAGCAATAATTATGGGGCAATGCTAAATAAATCGTGATTTGCCTCTGATACAGGTGCGTTGCTACTCTGAACTGTTCTGTTTTGTGATTTTTGAAGTGTTTGATTTAAAAATTTAAATTCAGAGCTTTTTATTGTTGCTAGCAACGAATTTTAAGAATTATTTTAAAATAAACAAATTGCACTCTAGTTGCTGCCTTACTTGTTTGAATTATACTGTAGATTCCAAGCATTTATGCTGGCTTCCCTTCAAGATCGGTGGTCGTTCGTGCTTTTGGGATCATTTGATATCTTGATTGTTTGTCTATGTGAATTGTCTTTTGCATGTGTCTTTTTAGGCTTATTGAAGTACTTTTTTGGACTGAAACAAAGAAATTAATAAACAGGAATTGAATGCGCCCTTCCTGATCTTTCCAATGTATTGCTCTCAGCCAAAAACTCTTGTTGGATCATGACTGAATCACTTTCACGTTTGTCTAATTACATCCAAACATCGTCGTCACCGTGCCACTGTAAAGGGTAGGCTACTACAGGGGCAGCAACACATGACCAATTGCCTTGTCATATTTGGTGAATTATGGACCTTAAATGTTAACTGAGTTATCAGGAGTACCTTTTGTCGTAATAAGATTGTTCGGTGAGTCCTTAACCTGTCATCGTCTGAAGGATGTTGTTAGCCTCTGTATTAGTTCTTCTATGGTGATCACGAAGGTTTCTGGTCCCTTTTATACTTTGGACTCATATGCAGAGTAGAACCTTATTCACCTTCTATCTCTATTGGCAGTTCTCTCTTAACATGGGACTTTGAATTCGTTTGATTATTTTGTACTATATAACTTGTATATATTGACTTGTTTAGGGTAAACGTTTTTGGGCGAGCCATTATTTTTATGGTTTTTTACTTCGTTTAATACTAGTATAAAAATCACTGCAGGTTTTTTAGCATTCTTGATTTGGAATTGCGAGTTGTCGTTTTGCTCTTTTGAATCTACTTAATTCTTTTTAGATTTTCGGACGTTGAAGTCATTTTAGCACTCTTGATTTGCAATCGTGGGTCGTATTTTTTCCCTTTTTAAATCTCCTTGACTTAATCTTGATTCTTGGGTCGTCTTATTTCACTTTTGAATCTCCTTGACTTT
>MU226052.1:3361948-3378313 GCA_018584345.1 Thuja plicata | reverse complement strand
CTCCTGGACCACTCCCAGTCAACTCCTAAAAAATAGGGATAGCTCCTAAAATTTAGGAAACTATCCAGAACTGATCAAACAGGCTCATATAGCCCTCATATGTCTTTCAATGCCCCATATAGCCTCCTTGCTCACTCTGTCCGACCTACGGAAGCTAGATATAGGCCAAACCTGCTGAAATAGTTGTCACTAGGGAAGGCGCAAAATTGGGGACATGACAATACACGTGATTCTCTTGAGCATGCCTTCGCAGCAAAATCAACATCTATCAGCTGCCTCTGGCATCAAGGATATGGTCACTTGAACATTCATTACCTTGCTCAGCTTGTTCGGGATGATTTAGTACTTGGTCTACCTGAAATTCAAACTCAGAATCAGCGAGTTTGTGGAGCCTGTCAGACTGGAAAGCAACACATGACACCGTTCAAGGATGGTGACTCATGGTGAGCCTCAAAGGTACTACAGTTGGTCCACGCTAATGTATGTGGTCCAATGAACACTAATTCTGTTACTGGGTGCAAGTATTTCTTGCTTTTTGATTTCAGTAGAAAATATGGGTGTACTTTCTTAGACAAAAATTATACGTGTAACTGTATTTCAGAAATGTAAGGTCTTAGTAGAAAAAGAGTTTGGTTGTTCTATTATATCTCTTAGGTGTGATAATGGGGGGAGTTTTGTTCTACTGCTTTCTCTTCTTTCTGTTATACACATGGCATAAAACGTCAGTTAACCACACCATACACCCCTCAACAAAATGGCGTTGTAGAACGTCGCAACCACACCATTACAGAAATGGCCAGGTCTATGATGGAACACAGACATGTTCTTAAGAAATATTGGGCAGAAGCAGTATTTACTGCCGTCTATCTTCTCAATAGGTCTCCCACACATGTTAAAGGGAAGACTCTTGAGGAAGCTTGGACTGGTCGCAAACCTAGGATCAGTCACCTGAAAGTTTTTGGCTCTCTAGCTTATGTTTGGATTCCTGATGCTCAGTGCTCTAAGTTGGATTCCAAGAGTCAGAAGCTTATGTTTATAGGCTACAGTGACAACCATAAGGCTTACCAGCTGATTGATGTAGACATTGATCGTCTTATCTTCAGTTGTGATTTTATCTTTGATGAAGAATGAAGACCATTTGAGCTTTCCTCGTCTGAGCAGAATTCAGAGGATCAACCTTTGAAGGCTTCTGATTTGGGTGTCCATCTTCCTCTGGATGATGTTGATCTTCCACTTGTTGCAGATCCTCTTCCACCTCCACCTCCACCTCCAACTATTCCTCCTCTTGATGTTGGCACATCTACTCCCCGACTTAAATGGTGGGCTAAGACAATCAGTGATCTCCGTTCTGATGAGCTCATTGAGATTAGATCCTCTCGAAATAAGGGCAAGCAACAAAATACAGTTAACTTTTCTCTCATGGCCAACCTACATAGCATTTATGAGCCTCAAACATTTAAAGAGGCTACAGGGATTCCAAAGTGGGAACAGGCAATGGATGCAGAATACCAGAGTCTTCTGAAGAATCACACCTGAGTTCTCTCTGATCTTCCTCTAGGGAGGAAGCCCATTAGCTGCAAATGGGTCTATAAGGTCAAGTATCATGCAGATGGTACCTTAGATAAATACAAGGCCAGATTAGTTGCTCGAGGGTTCACACAGCAGGAGGGCATTGATTATGAGGAGACTTTTGCTCTTACTGCCAAGATGAGTACAATTCGTTTTCTTCTCGCCATTGCAGCTTAGTGTGGATGGAAAGTCCATCAGATGGATGTTAAGAGTGCCTTCCTCAACGGTGAGTTGTGAGAAGAAGTCTACATGACGCAACCTCCTAGTTTCAAGGCTATCGACACAGAACACCAAGTATGTAGGCTTAAGAAAGCAATCTATGGACTCAAACAGGCTCCTCGAGCGTGGTACATCAAGATTGATCAGTACTTGGTTGCTCATGGTTTTCAGTGTTGTCCTTCTGACAGTAATCTGTATATCAAACGCTCCGGTGATGATATTATTTTCCTTGTTGTCTATGTGGATGACTTGATCATTACTGGCAGTTCAACACATTTGATTGCAGAAATCAAACAAGACTTGTGCAAGGACTTTGATATGACATATTTGGGGATCCTCCATTATTGTTTACGTGTTGAGGTTTGGCAGACTGATAGCAGCATTTTTCTTTCTCAGTCTAAGTATGCTAGGAACTTGGTTGACAAGTTTCGAATGCAGGATTGTAAACCCGCTTCTACACCTATGGAGAAAGGGGTGAAGTTATCAGCCAAGTCTGATTCTCCTCCTGTTGATGAAATCACTTATAGACAGCTAGTAGGCAGTCTCATCTATCTTACTGCTACTAGACTTGATCTCAGTTTTGCAGTCAGCTATATTTCATGCTTCATGACAGCCCCCGAGACTGATTATTGGGTAGCAGCAAAGCGTGTTCTGCGTTATGTGAAGGGCACTCCTGATTATGGACTTCTTTAGACTCGAAGTCATGATCCCAGACTCAGTGGGTTCACAGATTCAGATTGGGCAGGTTCTGTTGATGATAAGAAATCAACCTCGGGATATGTGTTTAGTTTGGGATCTGGTGCAGTCACATGGACTAGTAAAAAGCAGCAGGCAGTATCTCTTTCCTCGACAGAAGCAGAGTACCGAGGAGCTGTTAAGGCAGCTTGTGAAGCAGTTTGGCTTCGTCGGATGCTTGCGGATATGCAGATGTCTCAAGTAGGCCCGACTCCCTTGTTTGTTGATAATGAGGGCGTTCTCAAGCTTGCCAGGAACCCAGTCTTCCATGAAAGAACCGAACATGTGGACGTTCATTGTCATTACATTCGACAGTTGGTTGAAGACGAGACAGTTCAGTTGCAGTATGTTCCAACTGCGGATCAGACTACAAACATTCTCACCAAGCCTCTTGGTCTAGATAAGTTTGCTAAATTTAGGGGGCAACTTGGTGTTGTTGATAGATTGACCATTAAGGGAGGGTATTAGAATATTATTGTATTGTTTATTACTTTAATGGTCATCTTATGTAAATAATATGTAAATTAGATAGATAAGTTTAGATAAGATCGATTACTTGATCTTCTGAAGTTTCCTTTAGAAACTTTTTATTTTCTATCTCTTGTAAATTCTTTATATTGATCACATTGATCAATTGTTAATAACAACAATCATGTTTTACCAATTACTTTTGCGTAATACCATTTTCGTAGACAAATAAAATATTTCCTTGCTGTAATATTTTGGAGATAATGCATATACAAGGAGATACAAGTGTTAGTGTAGGTTTTTATTTCCTAGTTGGTTATTTATTTTCCTATTCCTATATTTTTCCTACACTTTTAATTAAGCTTGCTTAGGTGGTGCAGTTATGTCCGGAGTTTCCCCAATGGAGATGGTCCAACCATGCAGCAAGAGTCAACACAGTGGAAACAACCAACTCAGAAACAAGTATAGACAATTAATATGCTATAACAGATCTTCACATTATCACATATCCAAGATTTACATCACATTGGCCTGCAACATGTAGACTACAAACTTTCGGCATACATGCCTGATTACAATAGAAATCAGAACTAAACCCTAATGCTAACCTTCCAAGGTTATCCTACTTTGAGATACTACTCCCCCTAAGAGCTAAACAAAGATCAAGAGCCTCAATATATAGAGCCTTTAAACACATATGTAGGCCAAAACAATTACATTTTCCAAGACAGAGAAAACGTAACGTGTACAAATATAGGTCAGGACCCAAATCATAAGATCTCAATGCCAAGATGTGGAAAGGACGCGCGATCCAAGAGATACGTCGGCCAAAGATCCAAGAACATCATGATATGAGCCACTAAGCTTTGTCGATTGGGAAAATGCTTCGCGAGAACGGAAAAATTCAACTGGTCGTTAGAACATGAAAAACACATAGAACTGACCATGAATCTAGAATATCTCAACAACGAAGTATCCAAATGAGGTGCGAACCCAAACACAAGTAAACCATGATGTCCAGAACCAACCCTGAAGTTCGCAACAACAAATGATCCAAAACCAAGGAACGCCACCAAAACACAGAAACATGAAAACAGGAACAAAACTGAAAGGAAATATTTTTGGGTGATGCAAGATTGCCAATGACCCAAGGATGCTCTTGTATCATTAGGATTAATAAAGCGAGTAATAAGTTTGAGTGGGTGCAAGGTGTCGACATCTTTCATGAGAGTTACACTTTCATATTTTAGGCTATTGTGGTGGTCCCTTCCAATTGGTCGTATTTGCCACTTCTCCCCTCTCATTTCTTATATATACTCACTCCTAGCTAGTCTTGTTATTCCATTCCATTCCATTGTAATTGCATTCTATAGATTTTGCAATTGCATTCTCCTAATGCTATTTTGCTTCTTTAACACTTGCAGTTTTTGCAGAGGCTAACTGTATGTTGTTATTTTGACTATGTATCATTTAAATTCACAGTTTCTATTCGTTTGCTCTAGTTTTTCTATTCATTTTAACATGGCATCAAAGCTATTCTAGTACAAGAATAGGTTTAGTTTCATTATTTAAGAGATTTAGAGGGGGCTAATAAATTTTCTACTGGTTTTTAAAAAACTTAGTATGCTCTTCTCTTATATTTCCATATGAACTTGAGAATTAGAAAAGTTTGAGGGAAAATTTTAATCTTTAGGTTTTTTCGATCAAATATTTTTTTAAATCTGGGTGTTTGCAGCATTCTGGTAATCCTAGTGGGTTTTTCAGCTATTCCACAGCATCCAAAGGGCTCAAGAAAGTCAGATTTGACTTTCATTTCACCAAAATCAGATATAGAAAATCAAAGAAAGATTGGAGGAGATTCTATTGTTGCATTAGATTTGTGTCTTTTTCTAGTCAAATTGAAACACGATTTTTGGGTTGTATTCTCAGCCCTGAAAAACTATTTGCTTATCTTTTAGATTTTGCAGATATTGATTAGATTTGGCAAAAACTGCTGTCCAAAAAGTGTTGTGCAGCTATATTCGGACTGTTGACTTTAATTCATTTTTTCATCTTCCACTTGTTGGATTAAATTTGTTTCCCTGGGATCTAAATATTTCTGGTTTTCTGTTATTTTTTTCATTTAGTGAATAGATTTTACAAAAATCGAATCAGAAATAAAACTCTTTTGATGCGAGAAAGCCATCCTGGTAGAACAAATTTAGTTTTTCAAAAATTCATAATTTTCGCCCCGGGTATCAGATTTCAACAAACAAGATATCATTGGAAAGATAAAGATGAGCACTTTCCATCCATGTCTGTTTTGATTAGTTTTTTTGTCATTCTTTTCCGATATTATATGCTAAAGTTGTGTAAGATACCCCCTTATTGTAATAATTTTTCAAACGTTTCAGCTTACAGGAATTTTATCATATAGTTTGCATGCAATCTTTGAACTGAGTTTCTATTTAGATCTTTTGCGAGTTACAATGTAGTGATGTTTATTGCTGATGCTAAACAAACTTAAACATTTTCAGATTGAACAATACAATGCAAGTAAATGCAAATTCATTCAAGAGTTTCAAACGTTGATTACAAATAAACAACCCGGATTTCTTTTCAGTACTTTATTTATTATTGCAACCATGAGTATACATGTTGCAGACCTGGTACGCTGTCCGGAATCAGTCTCAGTCTTGCTACAACCCTCCTTGACAAATACGGCACGCCCAACAATGCTTATCAGCATATAGGACACACTTAGCAATGTTTATTAGCAAGTACGACACTCCTGATTACAACAGTCAGCAATGACAGGTATATGAGCTGTGTTCAACAGCTCGAACCTCCTACAAGCAGCCAAATACAACACCTCCAATATCTGCCCAGAACTTAAATCAATCTACACTTCTCTGTGGCAGTACTAGGTTTCAGACGAAGACTGGAAATGATTAGCAGCACTCAGAAAATTACCAGCAACAACTGAAACATATAAGGGACTGAAAATACATTGCAAAGTACAAGGGCAGAATTTATCACTCCAATAATGTCTTTTTGGGGCTGTCAAAACACCATAGAAAACTCACTAGTTATGACCTCTGTTCACAACACTGTAGCAACCCACTGTTCGTGCTACTGTAGCGAAATCACTATTCACACCACTGTAGCAATTCACTGATTTCCTTCAATACAATGCCTCCAACTCTCCAAAAATGAATCTCAAGACCGTGTCTTTCAATGACGTCAAGATTGATAGCACAGAGGGTTTGCGTCCTCCAAGCACAAAGAGAAAAATCTCCACAATCGCCAAATTCACACAATATCCAAGCCTGCTGAAAATGAGAGCCTTCTTTCCTTTTTAATCACTTTTCTCAATAGCTTTTTCTTTCATCTTGTCAATGTGGGATAAATAACTTTTCCCTTTTAAAATATCATTTCCCACTTAGTGAATTAAATGTACTTTTAATAATAAAATGACTTATAATAATATGCACTTTAATTTAATAGTCACTTGATTAATAAATCATTTAATCTTCAGGCATTAAAATAAATAATCAATTGGACTCGGAAAACCATGCGTGATTGCCCGTTGGAAAGGTCTCGGCGAGACGCTTCATGTCCAATACGCAAATGCCAAAATTACCGAACCATGTTGACTCACTATAAATAGTAAGTATCTGGAAACCCTATTGAATCAACTTTGATTGGTCTGAAACTGGAATTGCCTAGGCCAAATCTCTCTCTGATCCCTGTAAAGTCCTGGTTAGCCCACGGGACCAAGGCAAAATGAGCTAACAACACATCACGAATTAGTGGGCTAGAAAATAGGACATTACAAGTTGGTGTTGAGAGCTACATAGCTAAAAATAATTAGATTTTGTGTTGCATTTTTGGCCATTGTGGGCCTTAGCACTATTGTAATTTGGGAAAGGCTTTGTAATTGCACTTTGGTAGAAAGTGCCAACATTATAATATTTGGAGGTGTGATTTTTGAGGCTAGTGAAAAGGGGGGTGTCTCTTAATGGTTTTTATGTAATCATGAACTATGATAAAGTTCCATCCATGGGGGGTTAATCATGTCTGTTGATAATTATTTCCATCCTTCTATTGTCAAACTAACTTTAGAGAACTATTTGTCTTGGAAACAAGGGATAAAGAATCACTGCCTTGAGTAGGATGTGCTACCCTATCGCCTTGGACTTGTTCTTGAGCTAAGTGATTATGAGCAAAAGAATGCATAGTGTAACATTAATAACATGGTCTATGGACTAATATGTCTTACTTTTTTTGAGGATACCCTACATCACATAGAGCATGTCATGTCCCTTGTTGATGTTTTGTAGCTTCTGTCGGATAAATCCTATGAGACTATTGAATATATATATATATATATATATTATGTGAGACATAATATATATAGATATATATCTAAAATAGTATTAGGAGAAATTAATATAATAATGATTCAGAGATATTACATGTGTGTGTGTATATATATATATTTATGTAGTTACATAATCAATTGTCATTATATTAATCTCATAATAATGAATAGACATGTCCCATGAAGGGACATGTCTCTTCATGGGACATATCTCTCCTATCCTCATTCTTAATATAAATGAAAGAGAGATTGTTGCATTTGGAAAACACATACAACATAAAGTGCTATTACATTTGCAGCTATCCTAAAACTTAACATGGTATCAGAGCCAGACTGCAAATGTAAGGGAGTAGTTTGTTGATGGTGAATGTCTCAGAAAATACAGTCTCAGTACAAGGACCATATCTCACAAATTCACCGTTGGATTTTTCTGAATTTTGGATATGTTGGTGAGAAACAAATTTTGAAGAATCTCACTGGAGCGATTGGAGAGAAAGTGTGGGGTTCAAAAGTTATGACGGACTGTGTACGGGTCTATGTGAAATTCCTGAAAGCGGCTTTCATTAAAGAGATATATTAATTTGTTATGGTCGTGGTCAAGCATTAACAAAGAAGAACGTATTCAAAGAAGGGTGTCTCTTTCTATAAAGAAATCACTAATTATAGAGTGTCACTTCTCTTGGAGCAATCAAGTCATTTCACAAGAAGACATGATAATTGTTCAACTCTCTAAGAGTGGGAATTGTACATTGTGGGGGGGAATAATAACCAATGTTACATTCCCATTTGAACCATCCTTAATGGGGAGATGATTCAAAGGGGAGATGTCTCTCAAATAATCTGAGAAGGTGTTTTCTGATTTGATGTATATGGACCTTCATTGAAGCAACTTGTGTCAAGGATGTTGATGTGCAGATAAGTATCTATTATCCTTGAATATTACATTTATCTACTCATTGTAGTCTCTCTGTCATCTGTAATTCTATACGTACTGTGAGAGATATTGGCCTTGATCTTTTCCGGAGATGCTCTTGCAAGAAAAGAAGATTGATTTCAGATTCAGAGGGAGTCTGACACTTCAAAGGTAACTTTGGACGAGGAGCTCAGAAGATCGATATCAGATTCAGAGGGAGTCTGACAGTTTATCTTAAGCAATCTTGGATGAAAAAGATCAACAAATTGATATCTTCTCAATGAGTTCTCTGTGAGAGAAGTTCGAGGTGAAATCCCTTCTTTCCACCCTCTGCACTGAGGCATGGTGGATGTCATATGTGTGACTCCATGTTTTTAATGGCCTGCCCCTGTGTAAATCACAAGGAAGTGACGACTTCCAAATGATTATCACTTGTATTTGTAAAAGTTATTGGAAGCTGACCTTCTTACAATAACTTGACCTTCTATTGTGATAGACATCTTGTGATGGTTGAAACAGATCATAATAGATAGAACTTGTGGATAGAATCGCCGATTGAGGCAATCCACATTGAAGATTGAGAAGCTTGTGGATAGAATCGCCGATTGAGTCAATTCACCTAGGAACTTGTGGATAGAATCGCTGATGGAGGCAATCCACTCTAAAGCTCGTGAGTTTGTGGATAGAATCGCCGATGGAGGCAATCCACCTGAGAGCTTGTGGATAGAATTGCCGATGGAGGCAATCCACATCTTGAGACTATGTTTCTATTGATTACATCATGAGGATGATGATTTTATTGTTTACATCATATGATTGATGTTGTCAAGTGTCATAAGTGTTGACATTTATCCTCCCTAGCTAAGAGGGAGTGTTGATGTTTGTAGCAACATTTATACAAAGAGATCGATGCTCTCAATATCATGAAATGATATTTTTATGAATCTATGAGTTATGGTGAATATCACGAGACTTGATATTCCTGGTCAAACCATATCTCTGATATCACAGTAATGTGATATCAAAATAAAACTTTCACAATTAACTTTGTGTTGCTCTCCTGGATGGATTTTATCCTCCCTAGCTAAGAGGGAGTGTTGATGTTTTGTAGCTTTTGTCGGATAAATCCTATGAGACTATTGAATATATATATTATTATGTGAGATATAATTTATATAGATATGTATCTAAAATAGTATTAGGAGAAATTAATATAATAATGATTTAGAAATATTGCATGTGCGCGTGTGTGTGTATATATATATATATATTTATGTAGTTACATAATCAATTGTCATTATATTAATCTCATAATAATGAAGACATGTCCCATGAAGAGACATGTCTCTCCTATCCTCATTCTTAATATAAATGAAAGAGAGATTGCTGCATTTGGAAAAAACATACAACATAAAGTGCTATTACATTTACAGCTATCCTAAAACTTAACATCCCCGATTTGGAGCCAAGGGATTAATAAGGGTATAAAATGATTAATTAAAAAGAGGCCTAAAAGCTAAATTCCCAACAAATATTATTTTAATTATTCCTTATGGGGCCACACCTTAAGTTCCTTTTTGTTAGTCATTGATGGGGCCATTTTAAGTTATAAATGAATTTTCTTGGTGACTTATTCTTGGAGGGATTTCTAATAAATGGTAAACTTAAATGCTTAAGTCAAGTCACCTAAATGTTAGGATTTATGGAGGAGTTCCCTGCTTTTTGGAAGGAGAGTCTTTATAAAGGGGATTGAGGGCAATTAGAAAACATACATTATGCTATCTATCAACTTGTTTTGTTTATTTCTCTGCAAGAAGGCGATTTGCCTCCTTTTTCTCAAGACGAAACCCTTGAGGATAATATCAGAAAACAAAGAAAGTGCTGCTTCTCTATGTTCTTTTATCTTCATCATTTCTACTATAGATATTGAGACCTTCATTTGTGTCAGTGCTTGTTTCATATCATGTTGTCGTGGTTTCTTCAAATAGTCAAAATTTGAAAATTTTTGCCTGTCATATCTAAGTTTATTTGTGGGGTCTATGTGGCTGTCTATTTGCACATATTTTTCCATGTCCTTCAGTCGAATTTTAAAAATCTCATCATCTCGGGTTGTAAATAACCAAAATATGTCATATTTTGAGCTCGAAAAAGAATGATAATTCATGGGACTCGTGGTGTTTTTATGTCTCCAAACTCTCCGGCTCGTTGTCAGCTTCGCGTCGCACTTCAAATTTCTCAAATCAGAGCTGTGAGTCAAAAGTTATGCTATCTTGAAGTTGGGGTTTTAATTTTATATTCTTTAAAATTTAAAATTAAAATTCAAAAATAAAAATCTTCTTTTGAAGAAAAGTTAAGGGTTAAGGGTCAACATCCCATTCTTTCCAGTCAACATCCCAACTCGATCCAAAACCTTAACTTATACAAAAAGGTTAAGAGTTAATGGTTAGCATTTCTAATCGTGAAAAGCAAAGCCAAAAAGGTTAGAAAGTTAACGGTCAACATTTCATCTTGGTCAATATTGCAACTTCTTTCCAAACCTTAACTTTTAATAAGTTAAGAGTTAGAATCTTAACTTTGGCCAATATCTTTTCCCTAATCTTAACCTCTTCAGATTTCAAGAAACCAAACCCAAACCCGAACTCCAGCTTTGTAACTACCTTGCTAAAACTTCCAAAGAAAATGCAGATTAACAGAGACAGAGCTTGAAGGATGCTGAAATTTTGTTAATTTCACGATGACAAGATGAAGATTGAAAAGTTTTCACATCATCAAGTGTAAAGTGATGGATACGCTTGGTGCAACTATAAATTATGGTATTGAACAGAGAAGAAATAGCTCTTGGCTACATAATTAAGGATTGAGTCTCGATTGGAGGCTTGCATGAAAGACATTTTTATAAACCATGTTTATGAAATATGGGGTGTATGATGCCTTTACATCAAGCATTTGACAAAATGTCTCAGAGGAATATTGTCTTGTTTGGTCTGAATGGTTGCAGGATATGAATGAAACATTTGAAAGTAGCGACTTGATAACTCGAGCTAATGCAATTGGTGAGTGTTTAAACTTTAGAAAAATTCAACAACCTTCATAACATTCTCCCTTTCCGTGCCATGATGGAAGCCTTCGAAGATTGTGCATAGACGGCTTTCGAAGCATAAAGAACTTGTTTTCTGATAATACAGCCGCAGCCTTGACATGCGAGTTGTTTGACAAAATGCTCGATATACATGTTTCGAGCACGCAATCAAGGGAACCGTTCTAAGTTTAATGCCAACCATTATAATGCATTGGTCTCTCCTCCATGAACGCGACCTACTAGGGAATGCTTTAAAAAATTTCAAGCTAGTGTGATAGGCATACATGCATGCCAAATGTGGTAGCATACCTAAGGTGTAGAATCGAATGCCAAGACTTTGACAACATCCTTTGTCGCTGAATAGAGTGGGAGCTTTGGAGAAAAGATGCGCGTGGTAAAATGACGACATTCTCTTTGCAGGTTATGTTCAGCCCATGGTAGATGCTCATTCATGCAAACTATGGAATCATACTACCCAAGCTGCTCGACAATGTCCTTTCAAAGAAACGGTGTCCCAAGAATGGCGCAAAGAGATGTTATTTCGTGGAAATGCCGCTGGTAGACATGCTTGCAAAATGTGGAAGCATTGACAAGGCACGCGAACTATTTGACAAACTGCCTCAATGAGACGCCGCCTCATGAAATGTACTCTTTCTAACCAATGCCGATAACATGTTCAGAAAAGCCAATTCTTATTCAATGTGATTGCAAATTTTGCAATTGCAAGTGTTCGTAAGACATTCATTTGATATGTTGAATCTCGGAATGGAAAGCCAAATTCATAAGTTGGCAGTGAATTGTTTGACAGAATGCTACGAGAAGAGAACAGAGCACCCAAACTAATTGCACCACAACTTTTATCAATAGCCCCCGATAAAGAACTTTGAAAGGAACTTTGACAGTCATTGTAGGCATTAGCATGCATCAAAGTACTCTGGCATCGATTTAATATTATGGTTCGAAACGACCTGATAAAGAAGGTCGACATGCGTACAAAATTGTGAAGCCATACACAAGGCATCGAACTATTTGACAGAATTCCTTAAAGAAATGGTATCCCACGGAGTGCGATGATTGCTAGCGGTGTAGTGTAGGTGAGCCGAAGTGGCTTTAAAAACGTTCAAGCAAATGTCGTTGGCAAGCGTGAAGCAGGTCGTTGTAGCCTTCAACAACATCCTCACTGTTTGCATGTCATAAAAGTTTTTGAATAGGTTGCAGATATGGATGGACGTGACATGCACAAAATTTATCAGTTGAAGATGTTTTAAAAACTTTGAAACCATGCAATAAGTGAGCGTAAAGTTTGAATTCACATACTTTCCTATGCCTTCCCAGTCGGCACCAAGACAAATTATGAGTATTTGATAAAATGAGAAGAAGCTTAAGATATTGTTAGTGTCCTGTTAACAAATACCCACACACCCTCTCTTCAAATATGCTTTCAAAATGGAAAGACATGCATGTGAAGTGTGTGACAGATTGCCCATACCAAGACTAGAGGGAAAAAGTAAAAATCCAATTGCAAATGGCAGCGGGGAATGCTCATCTTCAAGATCCAATCACAAAGTCACAACTTCCATAACATTTCCCACTCAACTGATTTGGTTGTTCAGGATTATGTAGTTCAAGGACAAGCTATGTTCAACTTGAAAGATTCTAATAAGTAAGATATAGAGAAATGTCCATTTAATGGAAGTATAAGTTTTGGGAGCCTCATCGTGAACATATTCAATAGCTAGATAATGATCTTGTAAAGCATTTACAGGAAGATTTGCATCAGTGCTTACTAAGTTCAGACTTAAAGAAACAAGAAGTCAGGGCACAATATTGAGAAAGTACGTGAAAAGATGAGGGAGCTAACAAAACTTATTGTTGGTATGTATCCACCACCAAACCTTACCCCATATATATTGGAGGGCTCTGCAGATTTTTGTTGGATTGACTTTAGAAAAAGATGGCAAACTTTGGAAATCTGCACTTAACCCACTAGCAATTGCATACAAAATACTTGGTGATGATATTCGGAGATTTGTGAGGAACTTGGCAAATGCTCAGAAGATCATGCTTGATCATAAATTCAAGTGGAAGGCTCAAGAAATGAAAAAGAGAAAGGAAGGAAAGCTTGGTGAGGCCAGTAGTAATGAATCTTATTATGGATGGGATAAAAAAAAATAAAAAAAATTCAAAAGTTAGCAACTTCAACGAAGGTATGCATGCAAGATTCAATTGCCTTTGATAAGGAAATATGACTTATAATGAATACAAACAAAACTAGAGAATTGACTTCTTTTATTTATGGAGGTGTCTCAAGTCAATGTTCACATCACCATGGATAGTGGCAGATGGTATTGTGACAAGGGATAAAAGATCTATCACTGTAATCTTATCCTAAGCATTCTTCAAATCCTTTTTCACAAGTGTGAAATAGATCACAAGTTTAGGAGAGCACTCAAGAGCCCAGACTAAAATCATTCAAGAAACTCAACATGAAGAAGCTATTGAGCAGAAGATATGTAGATTCCAAGAAGACAAATTTCCACTTCTACAAAGCGAATATCATGTTTTCTCTTTGATACTATGGGATTGCTTCACATAATACTTTTTGTAAAAAGGATTTATATCACCTTTTGTAATTAAAGTTAGTGTTTGGGCTCCACAATTGTAAAAGTTAGGATTTTGACTTTGATTTTGTAAAAGTTAGAGTTAGTTGCAAAGAAAGGATAACTTCCATACTCTAACGTGGTTAGTTACTAACCCGAAAAGGTAGTTACAAGGAGGTGGTCTTGTGAGCCTATAAATACAAGGCTTAGGTAATGTAAAAGAGGACTTTTTGCAAAAGGGGAGAAACTCTGCTGAATTGTGTGGAGAAACTTGCAACGAACTTTTATGTTCATACTTCGTACTTGAAGTATTTTGAACTTGTATATTTTCAAAAGAATAACCAAGAATGCATTTGATTCGTATGTCTTAAATGTATTTTCCAATTATGGCTATCGATTTATCGTATGTTAAATTGATGATCCCTTTGAGTACATTGGATATATGTAAAAGATGAAGCATGTTCACACCCTAGTATCTTGGCTAGAAAATGTTGAGGTTACCTATTTCCTTGTATGTTGAAACATTTTTCCTTTCTTTCATCGATTTCACATATCCAACTTATCTCGCATTAAAACCCTGTTGTAATTTGTTGTCATTTAGAAACCTCATATGGTATTCGTATGTCTACTATTGGGGTTTCTTCCATCTATTTACTTTAGTTTTGTTTTGTCTCTTTTTTGTACTTTTAGGTGAAAAGTACTCAGAAAATGCAAATACCCCTATCATACAAGGGAGCTGCCCCTCTAAACGTAGAGGAAGGTTGTGATTAGATCGTGATCCAGTTGCAATCTCTCCAACTGTTGGCGCGGTGGTCACTGCTCACAGGGAAAACAGGGTTAGTTTTCAAGACAACATCGCGGTGACGAATCTGTTTACCAACATATCAAAAGCAGAAACATTATCTGTACTAGAAGATGTAGACTTACTCTTGTCAAATTTATTCTGTTCATTGTCTACCTTAGAAGAACTGTTATTAGCATAATTTGTTTTGGGCTCAGTGGGTTCTTCAAAGTGCACTTTCTTAGCTTTTGAATCATTTAAATTAGAATCCTTCTTTGGAGCATTAGTGATTTGTTTTGGGACACCCTCCTTCATAGTCCACGTAGCAGAATTACCTTGATCTTGCTCAATCTTTCTACTCCTTAAATTGTATGTGCTCCTTGCTTGTGCCACAACTGCAATAGTAAGAGACCTCACCTCTTCAGCACTGGGTTTTTTTAAATTGAAAGTCCTTACTATCATAACTGTCTTCTTCATCATTTGAAGAATCACTTTCAATCACTACACTGTTGCTTGGAACAAACCCCTCATAATTTGTCCTGCACATATTGATACTATTTACCCTCTTTAATCTGTTGATACTGACCATCATTATTTTCATCAGATTTGATCAAAGATTGTGCGACTGCACACTGAAAAGAAGAGTGAGGCATATTACAAGGCACACACCATGGTGTATCCTCCATGTTATTTGTTATATTTCTTTTCAAGGGGTTGGAGGTATCTCTGTTATCTTCTTTTTTTAAAAAATTATCTTAGACAAGTTTACCATCTTTCCAATTTGTGTGATAAGGCATATCCTGCAATCTTAGAGGCTTGTCATTTTTTTGAAAAGTATTGTGCCTATCATGTGATAACCCTTTCTCATTTCTAGCAATCTTATAACTTAAATCCTTAACAACGCCCAATAATTAATCAATTTTATCCTCCTGTATATGAGTTTTTCTTTGAGGTCCTCTAGGATTTTGCAATGTTCTAATATCATTTCTTTTTCCTATCTTCCCTGCAACTTTTCTATTGCTTTCAATATTCAGGGTTGCTTTAAAAGCATCTCCAAGAGTTCCTGCGTCCCTAGACCTCAACTCATATCCGAACTTGGGATCAAAAGCATTAAGATAGAACACCAAACACATTGCATCATTAGGTCTCAAATGATTAGGAATTTTACTTAACACCTGAACAAATCTAGTGTTAAAATCTAAAATGATTTCATTTGGATGCTTTTATATTGTTGTTATTTCTCCCAGTTTGAACTTAAAATCTGTATGATCCCCATAGTTTTCCTTGAAAACTCTTTGAAATTCCTGCCAATTCCCAATATGACCATCTGGCAGGCCTTTATACCATTCTCTGGCATCTTCAAGCAATGACTGCATAAATAACTTTATTATTACATCCTCACGTTGAACGTCAACGTTGTCTAACACATTTCTGAAAGCCTTGATATGATCTTCACCATACACGCCTCCATTTCTTGAAAACTTAGGAATCTCAGACCTTAAGGGCCCGTTTGTTTGTTGGAAGATGGCTGGAATTTGAAAACGGGAAGATGTATTTTTGTACGGCCAAATTCCCATTTTGGTCCAAAATGAGAATTTGGCAAATTCCACAAAAAGGGTGGAATTTGCCAAATTCTCA
>MU226052.1:3337560-3350020 GCA_018584345.1 Thuja plicata | reverse complement strand
GAGGGTCCCAGTTGGCAGACTTGCTATTTTTAGTAAGTCTGGACTTACTATTTTTAGTAAGTCAATTGGTCAGTTTCTATTCTTGGCAGGGCGGTATGGACAGTGGTCAGTGCTTCAGACCAGTATTTAGTGTGCAGTTTCCTTGGATGGGTACTTACTATTTATAGTAAGTCTATTTTTGGCAGTTGCCATTTTTGGCATTGCAATGGGTTGCTATGTCAGTCAGTCATTACCAGCAGTGATTGCGGGATTTATCGCATGAGTTCATATTTATTAATTAATACTTATAAGTTATTAATTAATAATAAAGCCACATTATTATAATAATACTTTATTATTATAATAATTTAGAAGTTGTTATTTAAGCGAGTGGTTAACTGATGCATCTTTTGGGAAACTGTGGCTACAAAAGTGTTATAAATATGGGCTCATTCTTGGAGTTGGATATCGAATTTTTATATAAAACTTTTTTCTTGGATATTGTTCCTGATTATCTGAACTATGCCCTTGCTGAAGTATAAGGGTTTGATACTGAATTAGTTTTGCAATTTGTTGCTGAATTATAACAAATTGTAATTGCATCACCTGTCTACTGTGTTTCATTGGTATCTAAGAGAGGAGTTTTGAAGCATCAGTTTATGCACACTGAGGGTGCAAATTAATGCTGGAATAGATGTTATCATCTTATGCTTTTATGACAAACTTGTGCTCTGGAGAATTTGTTGAGGGTTTGAAAGTCTGAAACTTATCGAACTGTAAATTCGATTAAGTCCTTTACCACTTTGAATCGGATAATAAATCTGGTGAATTGTGTGTGTTCTTTCTGGAGATCAGCGTGCGTTTGGAGGCAAAACTTCTGTAGTTTGTGCAAAGAATTACGGTATTGATCTTCCAATTTTCAGTGCGGATTATGGCTGGTTCAGAACTTAGCCATTTTGCTATTGACATATCTCATTTCTAATGAGATTGGATGTCGCGTGAACAACTAGACATCGCGGGTGATTAAAACAAAATGCAGCCACCGTGCAAGCCGTCAATACTACCTTGGGAGCCGCGGCCAGTTAGCGTGGAAGAGATGGCGTCACAGATTGTGAAGGGAATGTATTAATTTCAATGTGCTTGGGAAAATACGGTAATTACCAATGCATTTAATTTATAATTGGTTTGCAGATTTTTATAAGTTATTTGGTGTTGATGTTTTGTTAAATAATCTTATTTCAAAAATACAAAGAAAGAGCTTGTATTTAATTTCTTCAAGTGAAGTTTTTAATTTCTTTTGGGGTAAGAAGTGAGTGTGAATCTGGAATTTAGCAATAGACTAGACGCTTTCAATAATAAATATGCTGGAAATAATTATGTTCTTGGATTGAAAATTACACTGTGAAATTGATTATATAAAAAAAGGGATACCGTCTGGCAAAGTTACTATTTGCGGTTGCAAAATCAATTAATTCTTAGCAGAGCCAGGTTGGGCTCATTACATTTTGCATAGGATTTATTGGTCGAGGTCCTGATAAAGGAATTGAAATATGGGGAACAGAAATATGTTGTCCTTGTAAAGGTATTAAAGGCTCAAGAGGGGGAACATTGATACTTACATTTTGTCTTGGTATAGCAACACCCTCTTGTCCGGTTTAAAATCCATCATAGGCTTAGGATCTTCTTGAGCCACAAATTTGTCATATTCTGTCGTTGTTGTCCTTTATTCTCTCTTTTAGCCATATCATCCAAGTCTTGCATTCTCCTATGCAACTGTGCTTTTCTTACCAACATTTCTTGTCTAGTGTATTCATTTTCAATCTCTTCAAGTTCTTGCCTAAGCTCTTCATCTGTGAGGTCTCTAGTTTTTATTTTTGAGACAGCATTTGAAGTTTCCCTAGTATACAAATTTTTATCCTTATTTCTGGATAACTCAATATTACTATTAGGGAAATTATGTTTTGGTTTTTGAATTTCAGTATCTATCAATAAACCATTAAACATATCTTCTTGATTGGCTCTCAAGTTAGCCATTTCCTCCTTTTTTAAATGCTCCTTTTTAGCCTCCCTGTCTAATTTTGCCTGAAATTCCTTAGCCATTGCCTCCATCCGCAGATTAAAGTCCCTAACCCTTTCAACTTGAGACTTGTGAATATTTTCAGGGTCTTTAGGAGGTTCAGTATGAGATGTGACTTTGAAGCCCATGCCTTCATCAACATAAATCTGATTACCATCATCATCATAACAATAGTATCCAGAGCCTTTTGGTATCTCACGATGGTTTCTACGGGTCCTAGGAGATAGTTCATTAGAAAAAAATACTTTTGACCCGTTATTAAAGGAGTATATTGTGAATCTTCAATATTTGAAACATTTTTATCAGAATAAGGGGGAACATAAGTACCAGAGGGTAAAGATAGCTTACTTCTTGAGTCCTTTTGTTGCCATTTTTGCCCTTCATCACCAGTTTGTCTGTGAGTCCTCCCCTGATACAAAGACCTCCTTCCGTACATATTTGGTTTTGGTTTTCAAGAGAAACACAATTATATTCCTCTGTTTGTACCAAACAATATATTTCCTTCACTTGTATTACAAAATAACAATTCCACTGGACTGAAACCTTAGAGTTGCCACCCTTCACGGGACCATATAAATATTTGAAATTTTTTTCTTCAACGCGGAGAATCAACTTAACCAATATTGCTTTTATAAATCAAACTCTCTGCCCACACAAACCCACTGGTAAAATAGAAGGGAAACAACAAATATATCTTTACTTATTTAACAAATTTCCCAAAATAAGTTCCCCGACAGAGTCGCCATTTCTGTTGATGTTTTTTCTTGCTACCTTTGATTCTAAAAGATCACTAATATTCATCATGACTGTCAAGGAACATAATGAAATCAATCATTACTTCATCCACAAACAAAGACAAGAAAGTCCCAACAATAGCAAGGTCGCTGGACCTTCTACACTTCAAGCTCCATACAACTTAGGCGAGTATACCTTTAATTCATCTACTTGCTCAAATAATCCTCATAAAACTTCCTCAGCAGATGATAACATGGATACCTAAGATAAACCTCAATAATTTATTTGACAAACAAAAGACATGATAGTTTTATATTTTGAATTTGTTTCACCATACTTTTCATGTGTCATCTATGACCAGTGCCTAATCCATTTTGGGTTACAAAGTCACATAAAAGCATAAAATATTTGATAGCAAAATATATTGACCGCTCAACACAGAATATGAAGAAAATATGCCTTATATATAACTTCCTATTTCTATGGACAATTAGTATCAAATTTGTAACAAATGATAAACTCTCACAGTTAATTATCTTAGCATATTTAATTCTTTCCTTGAAAGATAGCAGTAGATAAAAAACTCATTTTTGATAACTCAGAGAGACAAATTGAGACAAATCCTTAATTTGTATTCAATTCATAAAGAGTTCAATTCGATACAAAGACATATCATCAAACTTTATTTGCTAATTTTACCATCAAACACCATACATGCTTCTTAGAGAATACATAACTTCAAATGTGTTATACTGTATTTAACTAGACTGACATAACACAGAAAATTGGGAACCCTTCACAAGTGATCTTGAAATTCCTTTTATAGACTAAGGAATGCAACAAGCTTTGGATCACTTGGAACAAAATTTACAACTTAACAAAAAGAAAGAAAAAAGAACCAAGAAAACTAAGCGAAAACTTGAACTTGATCTTGGGAGATGAGCTAGAATTTGACTTTGGCGCCTTTGTCTATTGATTATTCAAAATAACTTCATTATATGTCTTGAAGGTCATCCACAACTACAATAGAAAACTCAAGATGCCTTTGAATGTAGTTATCCTCCCTGTTATCACCGCCCAGGTGCCAAGTCATCTAACCTCTTGAACAAGACAAAACAATCAGCTTGAGGCCTTCTTGCCCGCCTTTAGCATCTTCTCCTATCTGACAACTTCATTATCCGTAGGCCAACTGAATCCCCTTACAAGCTCCAGCTGTGTAGTTGACTCCAACCAATGAGCATCTGTGGCAGCCCTTGCATTTGAAATAAACTTGGTGAAAACCACCCCAGTTCTGAAAAGAGAGTCCATTACTTCTTTGAACCCGTGAATATCAATGTCCATGTCCATGTCCATGTGTAGAAGCACCTTTGTATTCTTTGAAATCATATCAAATTCTTCTCCCTAGAAATCAATTGGTTTCAAATTACTATCTTTATCATAAATAGGGGAAATAACAAATTGCTGACTTTCACCCAAAACCTTCAATTTATCCTTTATCAGCAGGTCTTTTCCTTTGAAAATTGCATCCAAAGAATTTACAATTGCCACCATGTCTTTAGTCTCATTTATCTTATCAGGAAGATCATCTCTATATTCCATGGCAGTATCCAACTTTTCCATCAACACATTCCTCCCTAACCACTGATTATATAAAGGTTCCAAAAATAATAAAGCACCAACACATATATCACCAGCCTCTTTCAAAGAAATATGTAAGCCATGAACTACACTTACTTTAACTTTTAGGATATCAATCCTATGCTGCAACACTTCTATCAAAGCAGTTATTGCTCCCATATTCTTTGTTTCTTCAAGCTTTTCAATTATGTCTGCATAATCCTCCATTTTGGCTTTCTCTTCAATAGAAACATGCAAATCTGTAGAAACTAGAATTAAGTCTGTTTGAAATTCAATTTCCGCATCAACCATAGCTTTATTTTGCGAAGACAACGAAATATTTGCAAGCTTTTCATTCAACTCCCCTATCTGCTCCTCCATGGCCACATTCTTCATTATCACCTCTTCATATTTCTTTGCAATGGAGACTAATTGCTGATAGGTCTCTATGTATCTCTGTGATAGATCCTCTGTTTTAGCCAAGTTCATAAAAGAACTTGTGTCATGAAATTGGCAATCTCAGTATCCCCTGTATTCTAAAAATTCCAGATCATCCTGTCAGCTCTTTTCTCTTCTTGAATGTTTATCATGTGGGGCTTCAGGGTGGATGGGGCCAATGACCAGATTGCCAATGTTTTCGACTTTGGGTCAAATCCTGATCCTCTTATTATATCACCAATCTCAAACTCAGATCTTAACAGTGGGTTTGGATGCTTCCTTATTTGACCAATAATGAATGTAGATTGGAGATCCCAATCTGGCAACAAAAACATTCCACTATTCTTTACAAGCAATCTTGATTGTTCCACTATTATCTGCTCACTGTCAGGATCATATTCTTGGAGAGCCTTTACAATCTGTTCATTCTTTTCATTTTCTTCCTCTCCCATATCTAAACTAGCTCTCAACTCATTTTGCTTCAATTTCATTAAAAAAAAATTGAATTCATTTGTTTTAACAAAATCATCATCATTCAAGATATTATTTGACATCATTATTCTCTCATCCATAGGAAATACAAGAGGTAAATCTGTTTCTCTAGTTCCTTCTTGATACCCCTCCTCTCTAAGCTTCTTTCTAATCTCATGAAAATACTCTCCTTGCTCAACAATAACTGCCCTTTCAGAGTCTCTCCTCACAATTGCCCTAGATTGATCAATTTTCTGCTTCTTAGCAGGTGGTTCCTTAGTGGATTCAATTTCATCTCCACTCTCCACATCATACACTTGTTGTTCCAAAGGCTTCTTGCTTTGAGAAGACAATACATCTCCTCAAAGCAAGAAGTATCTCTAAGCTTTTGTGTCTCAGCAACCATTTCCTACAACTGTAGCATTTGTGCCATCGGGACATCATAGGAACTCAACATCCTTTCAATTCTCTTTAAATAATTATCCTCAGGATAGAAACCTGATAAATTCGAATCCATTTCCCTAAACTCAGCCTCAACCCTCATCAGATCATTCCATTTCCTTCTTTTGTCCTGAACAACACTCTTCTCCATTAGGTTTCTTACAACATCCTCCTCATCTAAGGGTTCATGGTCCTTAATTGTAGTCCAAGGGGTCATCTATTTTATTGCAACCTTTATAAAACCCTCTGGATCACAAAACCTGGGTGTAATAGTGACCAGCCTATATTGTTTCAAGAAATCATTCATTTGTTCAAAGGCTTTCTTCCCAATAGTGAAATCATTTACAACCCATAATCTAGGAAGAAAAGTTCCCTTCCTATGTGCTTCTAAATACTCTTTGTCCACAAGAGTTAATTGCCAAATAAATTCAATGTAGGCAAGCCTAGGAGGTACAAATTTAGGGAGAACATGTGGAGGTTGAGGACACTCATATACTCTAATAACAGTAAAATTGTCAAAAAGTAGAAGTCCCCCCAGTTATGAGAAATACGCCAATTCGGCACAAAGTGCCTAGGTCTCAAAATTTTCCTTAATCCAATCACTAATCTCTCCTTTTTGGTTCCTAACAGTTCTAGGATAGGCAACACAATCCAATTTTCAAAATACAGAAAAGAAGAAAGATAAGTATTATTGTCCCACACTTGGGTCCACCTTCGAATTGGAGATGATACACCAAGATCCTCCTTTTGCAAAATGAGTTCTTTGTCCATCTGGTCATCATTGAAGTACAAAATGAGGTGCATCAATATTGAATAATGCTTGAAAGTGATGACATTATTATCCTTTTGTATTTCTATCAAAGCTTCATGAATTTGCTTGACCACATACCCTACATAATCGTAGTCAGTATTTACCTCTAGACGTTGGATATTCATAGCCATCATTAACAATTCTGTAGAGACCGTCCCTTCTCTGTCAAAACCCAACACCTTACACAACCCATGCACTGTGCATTGCAAATAAAAGTGGAATTTGCTCAAATCATATGGCACATCTACATCATTAGGAATTGGTACCAATTTCCTATCAACCCTAGTCATGTACCGAAGGATAGAATGTTTTTTTAATACCCTTTTGTGGGCCTCATAAGTTCTCTTTTCTTTATCCAAATCAATATCTGTGCAGGTGGCACCAGATATCTAAAATGCTTCCACAAAATTTGTTCTGTTTATATTTACTAGGGCCGACTTATCTTTCCTCCTGATAACCCTAGTCACAGAGCAACACGGCTTCGCCAATTCCCTCACCAAGTCCACATCCATGTATACATCGAGAACAACCATCTTTGCCATGTTCAACTGCCACAAATTTGACATTGGAATCCCCTTCACTCTGTTATTCCAGAAATAATGAAACATAAAAGCTCCAGAGGTATTAAGGGTTTTTGGGTTTCTACATTGGCTACACCCATCTTTCCATGCATATTCGTTCATAGACAAACTGTTTGAAGTCCCTGGTAAAAGGTCTACGAATTCCTCTAAAAATTTCTTTCCTTTTTCTTTATTCTCTACCGCCTTAGAGCCACCACTGGTCGTTGCCTTACTCATATTTGTAATTATCAAAAACCACAATCAACTCAACAAAAGAAATATACTCTCAAGAACCAACACTACCTCCCAATTTCACACTTGCGGCTGCAAAACACCTTCAATCACCTTCTGTACTCACACCAAGACTTTGAAAGCAGATTGCAAATGTGCGGAAATCTTCAATACAATCATGCCTTTATAAATTTTCGGGCTGAAGATCAGTGACTGTTATCTCAACCATCAATTACATGCATTCAGCCATCAACCTCTGTAGTGTAGCCGTGGGAATTAATTGGAGTTATTGTTAGCATGAATGCGAAATTTGAAAACATGACCTTATGGAATTAAAATTCAAATTTAGCAGCGAGAGGCATGAAAAATTCCACATGGCAATCCATGATTTGTTAGACCTATTTTTCTCTATTACACCTCAGCAATATCCCAGCGAAATCACTTAAACACGTGGCGCATTGTCGCTAACTCTCGGCCCAAATGACTGTTCTTTATAATAGTTCGCGACCTAGCGACAAGCTGTCAACAATTCGATCTCTAACTCTCCAACTGAAATTGTTAAAGCCTCAAACCCTCGCGAGCTGGCAACCAAGGCAATCAAACTGCCCATCGCTAACTCGCTGGGAAAAAATATTAAAACTCTTAACCATAGAGACCTAGTGATTGTTAGCACAAAACCACTTGTCGCCATCTCTCCAGCATTTTCTTTTACATCTACTAACCGCCGAGAGTTGGAGATAACCTTCCATCCTTCAACCCTTGGCAACTGCTCGCTAACTCTCCCTCTTTAAAACAAACCGTCATTACAACCTGAGAGCTAGCAAAGCCTTGAAACTTAACTTTTAATCTTCCACGTGGTAGCCACTTGCCAATTCTCTAACCTAAGAAGAAAACTCTCCTGCATCCCACGAGCTTGCGATAAAAGGAAAGCAAAGCATTATTTAGTCACATAGATGAGATACGTGGCAGCCTATCGGTAACTCGCGACCTAACAACACTTAACATTTCATAATCGCACGAGCTGGCGATGACTTAAAATTTTAACCACTGACATGTTACTTGCCAACTCGGGGGTCAACAGTACTAACCATTAATAAACTTGCGAGCTGGCGAAAACCCTAAACTGTGATATATAATACTGCACTCAGTAGCTCGTGGGTTAAAACATGAATTGCCTACTGAACCCGAGACTTAGAGACAAACAACAACATGCTAGATGAATCCTTTGGCCCAAACTTAATGACGATGTGTACAAATAAGATTATGACAGCTTGATACATCCAGATGATTTTGACAAAAACAAAATGACAGCAGGGCAACCAAATAAGCAAGTCCTGCATGACAGTTGACATAAATTTTTACCAAACCTATCCTTAACAAACATAGCGCGGGAAATTTTTTAAAAGCAAGACCAAACCCTATCATAGACCTGATATGTAACAAGAACAAGCATGGAAGATATCCAACATTTTGCAGTACCACTAGGGTCCATGACTCGTTGCATGTAAAGCGAAGATTCTTCCTCCTTAGTTCCTTTCAAAGGTCTTCATCCACCTTCTTTGAAGAGAGTTCTTTGGACTGATTTGACTCCTTGTTATCATGCTTCCTTTCGTTGTGACGAAGTGTCTTAGACTTTTTGGAACACCAAGCTCCATATTCCTTGTCTTCCTTATTGCTTCTTGGCGAGTAGGTGGGTCAAAGCCTTTAACCCATCCTCTTATTGGCTCCATAAGCCCTTCAATGAAAAGGATTGCTAGTCTTTCCTTTGTGATGTTGGGAACCATGAAAGAGAGTCTTTGAAACTCTAAAATGTAGGCATTCATAATAATATGTTGTCTTAATTATGAAAGCTCCCTGAGCTGCATCAGTGTTCTTATCAAATCTTTCTATGAGCTTGTTTGTAAACTCATCAATGGTGGTGATCAATTTGTGGCCTACTGTCAACAAGTCACGCTACCACCACTCATTGGCTGTTCCATCCAAATGCAACATAGAAAATTTGATAGCATCCTTTTCCAGCATCGGTTTGAGAAACCAATAATCATCCAATTTCTGTACATAAGCTCTAGTAGTGCATTTATCACTCCCATCAAAGTGTGCCAAATTCACCTTTCCGAATGCTCGTTGGTAGTCTCTCTATATAGTTGGTCCTCTATGCTCTACTCTTTCAACACCCCTCTTATTCCTCGGACTCAATAATTAATCTAGAGACAAAATGTTCCGAATCTCAGTTGGAAGTGTCACATACTTGCCATAGCTGACCCTCACTTCATCTGCCAAAGGACTCTGGGCCCTTAGAACAACTTGTGCCTCCTCCCTATGTAGAAATATAGGTTGGAGAGGTCTAGGAATAGATCCTGGAGCTGCTCTAATTGTATGACCAATACCACTGTGCTGATTTTTGGTGTTAGTGGAACTCATCTCACCATTTTTTGAATTGGGGAGTTCTATGAGGTGCTCTGGTTCAACTTTGCTAGCATTTGAGACGTCATTCCAACATAACATCAAATTTTCTCTCTGTTATGGAATTAGGACTGTTTCAATGGGATGACCCCTTATCTCTTTTTGTCTTGATTCTAAGTGGGCTATGGTTTGTGGACTCTGTTGAACTGCCCATATCACTAGTTAAAAGTTAAAACCCCCTTGCAGTTTCTTCTTCTGAAAAAGGATCTTCAATTGGGGATTGTGGTTATTGACAAACTGTCTTTTCTGCCCTCTAGCGTAATAACAGAGTTCCCTGTCGCTCATAGTTCTTACTTTACAAAGGGTAATCCATTTGCAAATTCTTGTGCATTTTGCAGAAAAAACTAGCATTCAAATTTCAACCCACCTAGGCCAATAACTTTATACGTTTGTATAAACCTATGTAAAAGAATTGAAATGGAGTCAGTAGACAAATATTATGCTTTAAGGAAATCAATATTTAGGCATTATACTTGTGTCTTCTATTTTTATTACTTCACCAAGGGGTTTAAGATATATGAAAGCAGAAAGTAAAAACCATGTGGCAAATTGCAGATTTCAACCCAAATTGGAGAAGAGTTTTAAGATCACATCCTCAGGGTTTGTAGTAGGGTCTCATGCAGAGGCCCTAAATAAGGATTTTTCCCACATTCCAAAAATGCTTTGCTATTTTTTTTTTCATATTGTTATTCTTCAATCATACAAAAAAAACCTGTTTGATCATATGACAAAGCATACAATCCCATTTTTTTCCTCCAATTCTTGCAGGAAGAGCCTCTTGCATGAGAGAAACAATGAAAATACCTCGCACATTTTAATGTATTTTCCTCTTTCTCCAAAACCCTATGCATTTCTAAATTGGGTAACAGGATTAAAGTGAATGATTACTTAGCTTACAAGCATTTTGTTTGCATCTTTGTGCTTTACGCTTGATCTTCTTGGACATAGAACACAACCGTATCTCCAACCAGAGCCTGCTCATCACAAACTAGAGCCTCCTTCAATGATTGACCATTAAATCCATCACCTTCTTTCTTTTCTTCAATAGTCATCTCCATCAATAACCTATTTGCATATGGATGCAGCCATCCTAGAAGAAAAACCCTTGCAGGCCCTTCACATGCCAGGGAATAAACAAGATGTACCTACCAAGCCCTAAAATATAGACCAAACACGGGATGCCATCAATATAAATAAAATCATAAAATAAAAGAAATAATTGAACGAACCACTTATAGAGCCAACAAGTTAACAACTAATCACTTATAACCCACAAAACCACAATACAAAGAACCTCTAAGGGGACAAGAACACAGAGAAAAGAAAGATAGAGCCAAAAGTGGGAGGACAATGGAGGATGATGGATCACAGAGTGTGATTTGAATGTTGATGCAAAATAAACACACACAATCGAATCCAGAAACAACAGTAAGAATCAGTATGGATTGTGTAAAATTGATATCACTTAATGGAGGATTACTTTATTTCTTCTATGCTAGAGCTCTCCACACCAGCTCCCCTTTTTCTCCAAGAAAAATAATATATTGTGTTAATGTTTGTATCTTCAGTCGTATGATCATTAGAATACATATAATATATGTTGATTAATAATACTATAATATATATGTTATATTATTATTAATCATATGAAATTTAATATTTAATATTAAATTATTATATTATTATTATTCTTAATTAATAATTGATTGATGAAACATTATAAGATTGATTAAATTATAATTAGTTGGAAGAGGTATGTCCTTTCTTAAAAATAATAATGAATAGACATGTCCCATGAAGGGACATGTCTCTCCTATCCTCATTACCAATATAAATGAAAGAGAGATTGTTGCATTTGGAAAATACATACAACATAGAGTGTTATTACATTTGCAGCTATCCTAAAAACTTAACATGGTATCAAAGCCAGATTGCAAATGTAAGAGAGTAGTTTGTTGATGGTGAATGTGTGGCTGTATCAGAAAATACTGTCTCGGTAAAAGGACCATATCTCACAAATGCACCGTTGGATTTTGCTAAATTTTGGATATGTTGGTTAAAACATAATTTCAAATAATCTCACCAAAGCGATTAGAGAAAACATCTTGGATTCAAAAGTTATGACGGACTATGTACGGGTCTATGTGACATTTCTGAAAATGACTTTCATTAAAGAGATATTTTAATTTGTTATGATCGTGGTCAAGTAATAAAAAAAGAAGCATGAATTCAAGGAAGGGTTTCTATCTCTATAAAGAAAGCATCAATTATATAGTATCACCTCTCTTGGATAAATCATGTCATTTTATAAGAAGACATGAGAATTGTTCAAAGGTATAAGAGTGGGAATTGTACATTGTGGGGGGAGAATAATAACCAATGTTACATTTCCATGCTTAGTGTGGGGATATAATTCAAATAGGAGATGTCTCTCAAATAATATTATAAGGTGTTTTATGATTTGATGTATATGGACCTTCATTGAAGCAACTTGTGTCAAGGATGTTGACGCACAGATAAGTATTTATTATCTTTGAATATTACATTTATCTACTCATTATAGTTTCTCTCTCATCTGTATTTCTATACGTACTATAAGAGCTATTTGTCTTGATCTTTTTTTTGGAGATGCTCTTG
>MU226052.1:3256380-3336429 GCA_018584345.1 Thuja plicata | reverse complement strand
GTATGATCATTAGAATACATATAATATATGTTGATTAATAATACTATAATATATATGTTATATTATTATTAATCATATGAAATTTAATATTTAATATTAAATTATTATATTATTATTATTCTTAATTAATAATTGATTGATGAAACATTATAAGATTGATTAAATTATAATTAGCTGGAAGAGGTATGTCCTTTCTTAAAAATAATAATGAATAGACATGTCCCATGAAGGGACATGTCTCTCCTATCCTCATTCCCAATATAAATGAAAGAGAGATTGTTGCATTTGGAAAATACATACAACATAGAGTGTTATTACATTTGCAGCTATCCTAAAAACTTAACATATTGTAAAGTGCAATGTTTTACTCTTTTTCACTGCTATTGAAGAATTTTAGAGGGAAATAAGTTGTAGATATGAGTGTTCATATGGTTTGTGTAAGGCTTTTAAGCTGCTACGGATTCAACTTTTTAAAACCTTAACATTTTTTTGGGTATATACTCTGTACTTTTTTTTATTAATGACATACGTAGCAGGGATGACTGGAATCAGTGTGCATATGAAATTTCTATTAGATTTCATGAACATCCAATTTGGATTGTTGTTTTGTGTATTTGCTATTTTTATAAACACCTTGGCATGAACCAAAGCTAAAATGATATGCTCAAGCTGCAGTCTTATATAGTTTCCTTGTGTCAATTGCTGAAGAAAGGTTCTTCATGTTGATTTTTAGTTGTAGGATCAGGGACAATGGGGCAAGCATGTTGCTGCATAAAAGTATCCCAGTCAAAAGTTGCTATAAAAGAGAATTTTGGGCGCTTTGATGATGTCCTTAGTCCAGGTTGTCATTTTGTGCCTTGGTGCTTTGGTAGCCAAGTTGCTGGTGTTCTTTCTTTGCGAGTACAGAAACTGGATGTGCGTTGTGAAACAAAGACTAAGGTATTGATTTTAATCTCATGCCAGAAATTTTCTCCCAAGGATATGTTGATCAGAATTTTTGAATGTATTGTCAACTGAGAACAAATTCCATTACATGTATTAAAAAATTAAATGCCAGCTGTTAATTCAGCACTAGATAAAATTTAAATCTCCCATGGAGCATAAAATTTGGTTAGAACTTAGTTCTGAAAATGAGAATTAAAGCATAATCTGAGATTTAATCCATTAGTCTTGTCTAGAACTATTAGTGGTTCTTCTTGTAGCAATAGACCTCCTTTATCAAATTTTATACTTTTGCAGGATAACGTATTTGTAACAATTATTGCATCTGTTCAATACCGGGTCCTTGAAAAGAATGCAAGTGATGCATTTTACAAGCTTAACAAACCAAAGGAACAAATTCAAGCCTATATGTTTGATGGTAAAATTTTTAATCACGCTTCTATGTACTTTCTGCCACATGTACATAAGATTCACTTTGTTCTTAGAGATATAAACTAATAGTTTGACTGCTTTGATGAGAATGAAAATTCAGTTAGGGGCAGACCAACAAAACTACTAGAATGCAATTGTTGAACCCACTGATGAAATTTACATGTTACAATGTCAAAGTTCATTCTGTTACTTCCAAAGGAAACTGAATAGCCATAAATCCAAAGAATCGTTGTTTGATCAAGTCCAAATTACAATCAGAGAGTTAGAAGGCATGAACATTTTGGAATAACTGTTTAGGAGTGTTGGGTGTTGAAACTCTATGGGGTATGTGTCATTACATTCTCATGCAGAGGTAATTGTCCATATATTGTAACTGTCTTGTTTTTTGTATTCTCTGCACATGCATGATTTTTTTCCCATGTAGTCATATGATGCACAGCAGAAGAATTTACATCGCGGAGAGTATTGAGAAATATTGTGTTCGAATGTGTTGCAGTGAAATTAGATTGTTGGCAAGTTCTGGATTCTCAAGTTTTCCAAACTGTAAATGAATGTTCAATCTCATTGGATCTTAAATATTTAATGTTCTATGAAATAAAAGTTTTGATCAGAAATTAAACAAAAATAACTAGCTTGATATTCCTTGGTATATCTGGTGGAATTTGAAGCAGTTTGTAAAACAATATAGCGAATAATATTCTCTGGCATTCTTGCACTAGTTGAAGCTGACATTAATCAAACTAAGGTGCTTGTGTTATGGTTTCTGTTAGTTCATAAACTTTTAATGTGCAAACTTAAACATCTAATTAACTTTGTTAGTTATACTTATGAATGGGCGCATGCAATGGATTCCGGACTGGCACCACCTTTGAAATGTATGTGTGTGTGTTTTTAGATAATTTTTGGAATAGATGATTCTGCATTAGAAATTATGTTGTATCATATTGTTATCTTATTAGCATCTGTAGTAGATAATCTTTATGGTGTGCGTGGGTGTGCATTTGTTTCACTGTTCAACTTCAAACTCAACAAATTTGCTCCAAAAATCTCGTGCCATTGCTGTCTTGTTAGCAAGTACATAAAAATGACAAGTAAAACTAGAAGGGTACGGGTCGAGTGACACTTTAAGACACCCTTTTAAATAATTAACCACTTTACCCTGAGATTCCGGGACGGGGGGACAGTGAAATGGGTTTCCGGGACGGATTTTTTTTGCCATTCTAGGGGACGGCTATATAAAAAGTAGGGAAAATTTAAAATATCTAGAGAAATTTTAAATATTCATATGAAAATATGGATAAAGCTTGCTTATATACATTATAGAACCTTAACATATAACATTTGTGTCAAATAATTTAAATTGAGAGTTCACATGAGAGTCATAGTCAAACAAATTATCAAAACTCAAACATTAATACTATGGGATAGCCAAGGGACGGGTTTCCAAGTTTCCGAGTTTTCGGATGTCCCCGTTTCTAGGACGAGTCAAATTATCCCGGGGATGCGTCCCTGGGTAACACTGATAATTAATAAAAGTTGCCTTTAATGTAAAAATATTTTTTGACAACTTAAATCAATCATTTAATTAATTCAATGATTTCGAAAAAGGGGACATTACTCTGCAGCTAATCCCATGGAAACAATGATCTAATTTGAAAAAGGAGATGCATGAAAGTCAAATAAAAAAATGTCTAAAAAAGCAAAGTGCACCAGCTTGGGAATAAGAACTGCACAATGAATATGTATATGTCAGACTATGTTACAATAGGTAGCTGCACCAGTCAAGGAGTAAATTGCAGTTTGTCTTCTATCATAACAGACAACTGAAATTTATACTTACTGGTAAAAACTATAATGTGAGTCTCGAAACTGAATGCTAGAGTGGATGTTGAAAACGGATTACTAATACTGGATACTGAACCTGAATTTAAAAGTAAACATGTGTTCCACTGAAAAACAACACAGTGAACTGTTGGAAACAGTCTAAAACATTCACATCAAACTGAAAGCCTTACTCTAAACTGCAAATTTGAAACACATTAAAATCAACAAACTGAACCTTTTGACTTTGTAGCAGCATTGTAGCAATTGAAGATGAGTTCAAATCTCAATCTATTTTCAACAAATCAGCATAGCTGTGAATCTTGGGTGGAAGTTGGAACCACTTCTAATGGATACAAAGGTTTTCATCCTTGAACCCAAATATGGGTACCAAGAGGGCAAAACCCTTTGGACCACTCACACCAAGGGCTTTCTTCCTCCAAATCTTCCACACCAAGGGTTTTTATCCTTGAATGCTTTAAACTCTAAACTGGAAGGAATTGAAAAGGCAAAATAGGATGATTTGGTTTGAGCCTCGACCTCTCTTTTAGAGGCACTTTAATTCAGTTTTATTTATTTTAATTTTTCCCTTAAAATATTTTAAAAATACTTTTAAATTACATCCGAGGACCCCATTTTGAACTACATCTGGAATAAAGTGTAAAAAACATTTCTTAAGTATTACGTAGGACCTAAAATAATATTTTGTGGTTGCCCATTTAAAAATAAAGTGATTGGGCCCAATTTAAAATATCATTAATTCTTTTAGTTTTGAAAGGGGACATAAGAGTCCGTCCTCCTCAGAATTGCTTGCTCTCAAGCAATTGTAAATTTGGATGCTCAAGTATCACCGTGCTGATATGATGAATAATGTTGTAATGTTTGTAGAATGAAACAACTTCTGCCAAGAAGCATTGTGGGATCTATACAGTCCTTGATGCTCAAATATCAATGTGCAAACATTATTAACCATGCCATAATGCCCATAAAGTCTAAATTCTATAGTTGCCAAGTAGACAACTCTTGCTGAAAAGCACTATGAGATCTATGCAATCCGAGATGCTCAAATATCAATGTACCAACATTATGAACCATGCTATAATGCCCATAAAGTCTAAATTCTACACTTTCAAGTAGACAACTCTTGCCAAAAAGCATTACGGGGTCTACTATCTCCATCATCAATAAATTGGTAAGCAATCCATACAACTTAATCACTTCTTTGAAAAACAATTTGTCTACTTGCAAAGAAATAACAAACAAGTGTTCATGATTGTTAAGGTTATTTAAAACAATATGAATACAATCCTTGGGGGGGCTTGTGATGAGAGTCATGATTGTATTTTTCCACTCTTGACTAGGATTAGGCAAAGATTGGAACCAGATCACGGTATCTTCCTCTTTGACATATGAAAATGATGCCTTCCCAATGCTTGAGGACACCCAACTCCCACAAGGTGGAGGGTCGCCTTATGTGACAAATGAGGTCACCCTCAAGATTTTGTTTCATTACCCTAATCGTCAAAAGAACACCTTTTTGAACCGTGTTTGTGATGCCAATTACTTCTCTAATAGAAAATATATCTCTATCATGGTTCTTTCCTACCCTTTGATGAACTCCTTTACTTGGTGGAAATCTTGAAGGCATAACTTCAAACACCAGGCTATGATAATCCAATGAAGACCAAATACCATCATGATAAAGTGTCTCGCCTTGTGATTGTTACAAATTGATGAGCAGTTTGAGCTACTTGTTTTGTCCTTTGAGCCATCATGACTCTAGGGGCTCCATCGTCAATTCCTCAAAACATTACTTGTTTTCTCTTGAATTTCATTTCCATAGTGAACTCTTCAATAGAACGTAACCATTGCATGCCCAATACTATGTTGATATGTTCTAGATTGTGACATAGAAGTCATTGCACACCTTGTGTTGACCCAATGAGATGACGAGCTATGGTGCCTTAATAATGCAAGGAATGGTGAAGCCATCTTATCGTTTCTCATCCTTCGCCAATTCTCCATACATTCAAGGGCAGAAAACCTATTTGTAGTTTGATTTCAAAAACACCACACTATGTATGGCTAGAAAAATTTAATACCAAAACACCATCTACCTTGCTTACCACCTTCTAATATCGAACATTTTATTGTCTTACATATATTACTAGCTTTATTAGATTATAGTCTATATTAGGCACCATGACCTTGTCTTTGAGTTTAGAACTTAGCTCTAAGGAGTGGCCCATGATTTTCAAGCATTGAACCTTCAGAACTTTGTTAGAATTCACAACATATTCTATATGATTCTTCACAAGCTTATCCAAATGCACAAGATGAAAAACTCATTAGGAATAATCATATTCGTCCCAACAAAACCCTTATCCTTTTTATACCTTAAATGTTATCTGGATCCTATGTGCATCAACAGATTTGAATTTATATATTACTGAATCGCTCAAAGATTAGGCCGATTTCAGATATGAAACATCCTAGAATCAGAGTTTGCATGGAATTGGGTAGGGTTTAGAAATTTTGTGCCTGAATTGTTTGAAGTTTCTACCAGCCAAACCTAGGCAATTCTAATGCTTACATGACATTTCCAAACAAATTCCAATGTGATTCTATAGTTGGACTTCTTTTCCCACAAATTTTGTTGGCTTCCTGACCTTGGAAAAGCCCTAAATTATTCCTAAAAACTAAAAACCTAAATTTTATTATTATTGAGTCAAAAAATCTTGAATTGCATTACAAAATTATGCACTTGTTGCATATGAATCGAGGTTTTGAAATATTCTGGTAGAACCTTTTCTACATTAGGGAATAAGAACTTTGTTTTGAATCTTTGTTTTAGATGAAAAGTATGAATCGAAAAATAATAGTTTAATAATTAATTATTAATGATATTATTAATTGTTATATACTATATAATATATTTATATATTAGCCAAATTTATATTTCTTATTATAGTATTAAATTGTGAAATCAAAAATAGTTTTCAAATTTTAAACTAGTATATACAATATTAGTATATTTCTTATTAAACTATATACCAATACTTTTATAATAAAATTATAAATTAATAATCATATAAAATCAAAAAATCATAAATTAAAACTTCTATATGCTGTACAAGATTATTAAATATTATTATTTAAAAAAAAAAAAAAGTGCCTAGTAAACATTTTAATGTGACTAGTGACGCTGGAATGACACACCCTCTAGCTCTACGTGAAATGCTTTTGACCTAGAGCTATGAACCAGTGAGGCCACAAATGGGGGACGTCATCCCCTTATTACAAAGCTAAGGCTCAAACCTGCGAGCACATTGGATCAGCGAAGGCACAAGCCCGCGATCACAATGGCCCAACAGAGGTTTGAACTTGGGTGGGGACAACAACACCACCACTTAATCAACACACTAAGTGGTGAAACCCCAATATTATTTTAAAATTATAGTATATATATTTTTATGAATTTTATATGTTCTTTGTATGGATATATCTAACCCCCCAAAAAATTTCTGGCGTATTGGTGTACCGTATTGATGTACCTACACTTGATTTCGATTCAACAACTTAGTTGAATTTGAGTCGAAGAATCTATATGGTCTTTCCCACAAGTTGTATTCTTCACCTTTTCACCTTTTTAAAAATGCTTCCCATGATGACAAAAATATCTCTGTGACATAGTATGGAACAATAAATCTGAAATATGATTATCTTTTTCATACACTGGGCTGTAATTAAAGTTCTCACCTTTTCTTGAGATAGAAATTGTTGAGAAATCAATACCACCATCTTTGTGACTCGAAATTTTCAAGTTAGGATCAACTGAAACATTTTCCCAAATTGCTTGCTTGGCAACATGACTCCTAAAAATAACCACACATGGCAATAATTTACTATTTGGAAGATTGATGAGTGGTTTATGGATTATCACGACTTTTTCCATTTTGGGCTTTGTGATTTCAACAAGTGATGCTCTTTTCTCCTTGAAGTCATCAACATTTTTCTGACATACACACTAGTTAGAAGTCAATAAAACACCTTTTGATAAGGAATCCTTACCGTCGTATTGTATAACCTTTCTATCCCTACTCAATGGTTTATTCCGTAGCAATGTTTTGTGGCTTTGGTTTTGACCATTCTTTTTGCTTCTTGAATTCTTCCTTAGTAAATTCTAATTTTTTCTTTTTTATTTCTCAACCTCTTTATGTAGTTATATAAGCCTCTTTTATTTGGATACCTCACTTCGAGTAACTCCAAATAATCATCAAAGAAATTTCGGACTTAATTCTATTAGACATTCCTCAATACTTGTCAAGGATTTTTGGGGCCTCAAACAGGTACCTTTCCTAGCCCTATATTTTCATCAACACCTCTTGAATAGGATCTATATCTTCTTCCCTTTGCAAGAATTTTGCTTGAATAAATATAGGTCACTTGTGCTGATCCATATTATAGGCTGGCAAGATTATGACTTTGATACCACTGTAATGCCCCCCATTAGAAAACCTTAGGAAATAGAAATTTTTCATAAAGTGTGCAACTTAAAATAATGAACGAAACCAAATGTAGATGCTAAACCCCACTAAAATAAATGCTGATCATTAATATCATAATGAACATACCCAACCAAATACAATTGTTGTTATAAACAAGAGGGTTGGTATGAAACCTTAACACCAATATGAATTGATTCAATATGCTGCTGCAAGTGTATTTTTGACATAAATAGCAAAATTAACCCTAAATCTGTCCCTTATCAAATGATGTGAGTAAATACAAAATATGATCAGTCATTACAAGCACCAAGCTATGAAAACCTAATGCCAATGCATGCTACAACTGTAAGGTTGTGCCAAAAGTAATTTGAAAATTTGCAAAATTAACCGAGAATTATTCCTTGAATTTCACAACTGGATATTGCCAATAGCTGTGGCAACTGAAACAATTGCTATCGTAGAACCCACTGAAATATTTATATACGTGTTCCAGATTGCTGTGATCAGACTGCAGCTTTCAGGGCAAAGTTAAGTTGAATTTCTAGAAACATGTGATAGTTAAAATATCAAATGACAGTGCTGATGACAACTTTCAGATATATGTAACAGCAGTAATATTCAAAATGTAACCACAAATGCAGATCTGTGCAGACAGGCTATATGGAAAACACGATGTGACAATAACAAGTAACAAAAACTGCAGAAAAAATTCCAACTGTTTGTGAGATATAGGTGATTCTTCAAAATAAAGCTTTCCTCCACACTTTCGCCCAAATTGACACCACTTCTAATTAAATTACTTGCACAAGAGAGAATGTACTAGAAAATAATTGATATGTAAGTGCCCAAGCCAATTGTCTATACCAAAACTTTCACTTTTTCAAAGTTTAAGCATTAGGCATTTCATCAAAATTTTTATATTCTGCTGGTTTGATTTGACATTTTTGCACCGTGTTTGATTTGACATTTTTGAACCATGTTTGATAGACTGGTATATGCTCATCATGCAACACTTAAAAACAAATTTCATCACATATCCAACATAAATATATATAACAAGACATTTTGGTAAACAGTTGTCCTCATTAATTTGAATGATTAAGCAAGCAAAACTAAAATCAATGAGCTGTTTACAACAGAAAGTACAGGGATATTCTGCAATATTTTTTCTGACCTATAGATGGGTTGATAGTGAGGTCTCCAAGGTACAATCAACACCTGAATGTTGTTTTGTTAAAATCTTGTTCCCGAACTCTAATTTGATGGTATAGAAAACAAAGGCCAATCTTCAAAAATATATTGCACCATGCAACCCATAGTTGATAAACTTGGAATTGGCAATAATTTGGCCGACCCAAAATTTTTGAAAAACTCGGACTCGCCAAAAACTCGGCGAAAAAACTGGCAATAAATTGACACTTTTATCGAACATTTAAAAATATATAATTTCTTAAAATAATCTTTAAAAACCTATATACACACTAATTTTTGCAAAACATCATCTTATTGATTTTCAAATATATAAAAGATTAATTAAAAATTAAAAATTAAATATATATTAAAAATTACATATATTAATTATATATATTAAAAATCATAGTTTAAAAATCATATGATATTAATCATATATATGAAAAACTTTCAAATATATGAAAGATTAATTATAAATTAAAAATAAAACATATATTAAAAATCACACATACGTGCGATTGCGATCTGAATTTATGAAACAAATGTGCGATTCCTTGCAAGTTGCAAACTGTGATCCGGATTCCTTGCCCTAGTTCGTGATTCTAATTCCTTGCAAACTGTGATTTCGTACCCTAGTTCATGTGTCTGTGAAAAACGAGCTCCGTCGTGGCTCAACAAGTATTAAAATGCATAACAAAATTCATGGTTTCACTTTTTAATCGTTTTACCTTTCTATTTGATTATTTTTTGACTAAAATATGGCGTTTTATCGACGTGAAAATCACTACGATTTATTCAAAAAATTGTGGCCGAGTTACTATGCAATTATATCGTTTGCAATTTGGACTCGCAATATATCATGATTTTCGCGATATATCTGTGGTTTTTTCAACAATGATGCAACCCATCCAAAAGCTCATCGACCTTGAGAATCAAATACCTTTTTTTGATATTCATTTATTGAGTAGATGATAACCAATGCACATTCGCATAGTCCTATCTTTTGTGCTTCATTAAGACAATTGAAGTAGCAAAGGGACTCGAGCTAGGCCTAGCATGCCCCATATCTAATAGCTCCTTAATCGTTTTCTTAACCTCCCCGTTGAATCTCTTAAGATGCCGATGAATAATAATAACAGGCTTAGAGCCCTCCTTTAGCTTGATCACGTGCTCAAAACCCTTGTCAGGAGGTCCCCTAGGAGGTAAGTCATTGAAAACTACATTGTTCTTATTCAAAGCGGATTGGATATCCACATGATACTGTCCATCACCATCAGAAGGGATCTTTAGAAGAAATCAAACACTGGGTTGCCCAAGCAACATCACCATGTTTTATTATACTCTCCATCCTCCTAGTTGTCATGATCTTGACACACCATTGGACATACCCCTTAGGACCACTTTATTTCCATGCACTTTGAATTTAAGCTCCATGGTCTTAAAGTTTTGCGACTACTTTCTCAACGAGATTAACCATTGAACTCCAAAGACTGCATTGGTCTTCCCAATGCCTACTACATAAAAATCGTTGGTCATTGTGTAATTATCCAAGGCTATGCTCAACTGTGGGACTCGCTTAGTACAAGTCATGGTGAAGCCATTTAAAACCATCACTCTAATGCCCTTGAAGTCCTCTATATGTAAAACCCCTCTTAGCTACCAGGGCCTCATCTATGTATATTGTTGTAAGCACCTATAATTAGATGCTCAATTAGGCCCCATTTTAGCATGTATGAGCTCCTGCATTGATTTCCGGTACTCTAGCCCCACACCGCCTACATTTCTGGCTTTCTCTCTACATTCCCAACTCCCAAAACAAGTTTCACCACTTTTTTGGCAGGAAGAGGTCGCCCAAGCCGACCTCTTCCCTGTTTTTTTTTTTGAAATTCAAATCGGGGGCCTATTTCATTGGTTAAGCGGGATATCGAGATTCTCGTCAGCCTCCTTCAAGTTTTGAGCCCCCAAATGTTGTGAGAGGTATAAAAGCAACCTATCTCTCCTCATTTTGACATATACGATCAAGATTTCAATATATCATCATAAAAATTCAAGAGCTCTCCTACAATTTTGCATCTAAGCATTCTCAAGCAAGATCTCAAGCATTCTAAGGCATTTTCAAGACAATCTTCTCCATGGATCAAGCTTGTTTCCCCTATTGAAGGATAAGCGAAGGAGTCCACCATCAAGGAAGAAGATCATAGTACAAGCATCCATCTACATACAAGCATCCACATTCATTCAAGTCTTCAACTCTTCAAGTCATCCTCTCTCTCCATCAAGCATCGTGGCAAACTACATCCATTATGTAAGGTTTTTGTCCTTCATGATTTCCTTTTGGTTTTTTGTGCGGAGTCAAAGCTATTGCATCAACATACTTTGGAATGTCCCCTTCTTTTCTGTGATTCTATGGGAGATTGGCTGGCCTATTTTTCTCATGCTAGTATGTTAAGTGGATGTTGCATGGGATGCATTTCTAGTCATGGCTTTATTTATGAAGTAATGGAGAAAATCAATTAATATTTAATGGGCTTGACATTGCTAAGTTACTTTATGTTATAAAATAACATTATAATATAAAGTGACTTTATAAAGTGACATTAAAATAATAAAGTGACTTTTGTCCCACATTGCTTAGTGGAGGTGTATCCACCGCCTAAAGAGGCTTTATAAACGGAGTTGTGCTTTCATTTGGGGATGCTATGTGATTATTATATTGATATTATTTCTCCATTGTTGCTGGAAATCAGTGACTGGTTATTCTGAGGACGAAACCCCTTGGAATCACGAAGGTTTGGACGGAAACCCATTCCTTCATTAAAGAGTGGATTCATTTCAGAATTCACCTTTGGGCTTTAATGCTGAAGATTTGAATAAAAAATGAGCAGAGATATTTAGCCATTCAAAGATCAGAAGTAGGACCAGATGTGACGCATGTCGAGAATATACAGTGGCACGATTGGGAGGTTATTTGCAGGGAATTGTTATAAGGTAGCCGTGGGGTTTCCTGTAACTATTGGTGCCATTCGATCCTTAGCAGTGCCACCATTCTTCATTGCTGGGTGTTTTAGAATCCATAGGTGCAGCGCTTAGGAGGTTCCTAGATCACTTGCTATGCACGATAATATATTGGGTGTGGATTGAGGGAATTTGGAGATGGCATGGCCAGGTGCTTGTATCTTTTCATGTTTGCTATTTTGGTGCATGTGTGAACAGCAAGTCAGTATTGAAAGATAATCTATATAGCTGGAAGTCAAATGTGTATCGTGGATTTTGTAATCTGTGAAGTCATAGATCTGTTTTAATGAAAAACGCCTTATATGCCAGTCTGAAACAGTTTGAATATCTCTGGAAATGTAGTATGGGCATCTATATGAGCATGTTTCTTTGTGTTTAATTCTGTGACAGCAAGGTCATTCGTTTCATGTTAGAATAACAAATAGTTTATTGTCTGATGACTGTATGCAAATTATATGATGAAATGCCTCTGTGAAATCTGGGAACATTTTCAAAATGTATGACAGCCAAGTGTTTGTTAAAATGTCAGACATTCAAAACTAAAATTAAAAAAAAACAGAGTCAGAGGATTGCTAAGTGTATGACAGAATTGTTCTGGAAATTCAGTGATTAGTTTGATCCACCAAGTGTCTGCCTAAATGACTGCGTAATGAATTTGTGATGTTGCGGTAGAGATTTGGTTCAGTATGCTAAGCGTTTGTGTAACATCCAAACTCTATGAACATAATAAAATAAAACTTTAAACACTAATTACGGAAATGAAAACTGAATTACAACTAATCTTCAATTTCCTAAGAGCATGAAAAAGTGACAGTTAACTTCCAATTGCAGTTACTAACTACTTTCACATGAGTCTGAAAATTAACTAAATCAATTTACTTTACAGGAAATAAATAATGCTTTAATAGATAACTTTAACAGAACAAAACTTGTTCACGCTGATCGTATCACTTGATCCTTTCTGGAAAATTGGAACATCAAGGGCAAAAGAGTATCATCAGGGGTTTTTGCCACCTAACCATGGATCTTTCGATCATGACCAACTGTCACACGCACAATTTCCAAAGGAAGTAGCCCAGCCCTTTCAAGGAGTACACGAGTGCGGTGTCCATTTTCTTGCCATCCAAGACTTGGTGTAGAAGCCACAACTGTCTAGCCAGTCAAACTAAAGACATCCTTGCCTACTAGGTGACCTTTCCAGCTAGACGTACTATTGGTCCTAGTGACTAACGTATACTACCAGTAGCATAGTACCACCTTGGCCAAAGTTTTTTGAAAGTACAAGCACATACCCTGTGTAGTCAATGTAACCACCAAATTGGTTCCACAGACCTCTTGGTCCACTTCATCGGATAACTCAATCCAGATGGCATAAACCTTTATGCTGGTAAGACATTATTAGAAGCAAAGTTCTACCCATCCTAGGGTTGGTCTTAGCTCAATATGGATAAGAGTTTCAATGGTTCAACTTAACTCAAGTTCGCAGGTTCTTATATCAATCTGATTCGATCTAGAGGAATAATACAAAAGGATCTAAGGGGACCCAAGAGGGCAAACCCTCACTAGAATCGTAACATGATATCTTAAACCCTAAGCAATCTGTCCTAACATGGATTCAACCATACTCACATGGATACACAAGTTCTCTTTTCATTAAGTTGAGTCATTATTTATTTAATGAATACAACATGCGTGAAAGTTTTACATGATCCATAATCCAATAATATTGCATGCAAATACTTAGATAAAAACAAGCAGTGGTATAAACATGCAATGCTATTTATTCAAAAAGCAATTATAGGATGTCCTGTAGTAAGATATGAAATCTTGATGCAAATACGTACTACCATGATGCAAATTATGATGCCATAATGCAGCTAAATAAGAACTCAAAGCATAGCATGATGCCATAATACAACTTAATCTTAACATGTTGCAGATTGTAAGCCATAATGCAGCTAAGTAGAAAATCGATGCAGAGCATAATGCTATAATGCAACCGATATATCCTTGATGCAGATTGAAGCCATAATGTAGCTAAATAGAAGCTTGATGCAGAGCATAAGGCTACGATGCATACTGATTAACTTAGATGCAAATAGAAAAAAAAAATAGAAGCCAAGGTATAAAATGCCAATTCAAAGATATATATAATTCCATGTCACATTTAACAAATAATCGTGCTATAGATATACGTCTAGATACATAGACAACCAATCGCATGATACAAAACAATCGAACTTCGCAATCATTCGAAAAAATTTACAAACTTCCAGCAAAAATATGAAACATTCACATGCCTGCTCGATGAATGATTGATGATAGAGATCAAGCCTTAAAGAGTTCGCACAGTCCAAGCCGTAACCACGATGGCAACAATCGCAAGCAAAACAAGTGATGCTCAATATAAAAGCTTTGTTCCAAATCGCAAGAAAGAACCAAAAATAATGTCTCCCATCGCGGACCACCAAGCTCTGAGCTTAGTGGTGGCAAAAGTAACTCCCCTCTTGCCAAGGTGGCAAGAGGGAGTTACTCTTGCCACCCTTGGCAAGAGTTCCCTAAAAAATCAAATGAATGCATAGCATCTGATATCATAAGATCAAATTAATTGATGAGAATGCAATGCACGCTCCAATAAAATAAAAATAATATATATCTATATATATATGAGCATGCATACTTATATATATATATATATATATATTCATGAGTGCACCGAGCGACATAGATCAAATGCTAAAATAGCATATTTATACATATATATATATATTCATGAGTGCACCGAGCAACATAGATCAAATGCTAAAATAGCATATTTATATTTATATATATGTATACATATTTTATACATGTGTATAAATATAGGCTTATATATATGTGTGTGTGTGTGCTTGTATGTGTTATATATACATGCATATATATAATATATATAAACAAAGGAATAAACAAATAAATATGAAATGCAAGGATAGTTAATTAATGATTACTAAAGTTGTTATTTAAATCGATAAGGCAACCAAACGCCTAAGACAACTTAACCTCCTTGACACTCAACTACCACTAGCCCCTTCTAAGGAACTAACAACGGCTGTGGTTCTAGCTCAGATGGCATTCCTAACTCTTACCATTTGCTCATGCGCTCCTACGTTGATGATACTCTTTCCCCGCTCGTGGGATGATTCTCCTCCTGCATCCACTAACACGAGTGGATTAGATATTGATGTCATCGAAATAATCTCAACTACCAAACTAATAATAAATTTGCATCAACAATTCATTTCCTATTTTCCATATAAGAAAATATAATTTCTTCTATAAAAAATATACATTAGAATCCACAACCAAAATTAACAAAATTTACATTTCTATTCTCATTAGAAAAATTCACATAACTGAATTTAACTGAAATCCATTTAACTACCAAAGTCACATTTCACAGGAATTAGTTACTATGGTTATAAAATAATAGGGTCACGAGGAAGGGATGTAACATATATCCCCCCCCCCCCATGCTTCATCTTCCTCGATTACTTAAGCAATGCACAAAAGATCCATCATAGTTCAATAAATGAGTTTCAAAATTTTAAAACAAATGAGGAAATCTCTAAAGGATCTNTGTAACATATACCCCCCCCCCCCCATGCTTCATCTTCCTCGATTACTTAAGCAATGCACAAAAGATCCATCATAGTTCAATAAATGAGTTTCAAAATTTTAAAACAAATGAGGAAATCTCTAAAGGATCTCATTTTGATCCTCCCAAGTAGCACTGTCTTCCCCATATTGGTCCCATTAGACCTTACATTGGTTCACCTCGCGGTTACTTAAGCGCAACTTACATACCTTGAGCACCCTGGGTGGCTCTATCATTACCACTCCTGGATCCTGCACCTGCAAGGAATTCCAGTCAATAACATGCTCAAAATCTGGTTTATATTTCTTTAAATAAGAGACATGAAAAACATTGTGCAACTCGGCGAGAGCTGGTGGCAGAGCAATTCTGTAAGCAATTGGGTTGATGACTTCCAAGACCTCAAAGGGTCCAACATAATAGGGTGCAAGCTTGGATATCCTTCCAAACTTAATAGAGCTTTTGTGGGGCTTAACCCTAAGGAAAACTTTCTCCCCAACCTTGAACTGTTTAGGGGTATGTTTTGCATCAGCATAACTTTTTCGTCTATCATTTGCTTAGGCTAGTCGTTCCTTAATTAGACGTACCCGCTCTTCCATTGCAGAGAGCATCTTAGGTCCAAGGACTATTCTATCTTCGATTCTATCCCAACTAATAGGAGTTCTGCATTTCCTGCCATACAGTGCCTCGAAAGGCACCATCTTAATGGCTGATTGATAGGAATTATTGTAGGAAAATTCTACCAATGCTAGGTAATGCTCCCACTTGTATTATTGATCCATGCAATACACCCTTAACTGATCTTCCAAAACTTGATTAACTCGTTATGTCTGTCCATCTGTCTCTGGATGATACGCTAAATTGATGTTCAACTGAGTTCCTAATGCTGAAAAGAGGGTTTGCCAAAACCTAGAGGTTATCCTTGCATCTCTGTTTGAGATGATTTTCTCCGATATGCCACGCAGTTGGAAAATTTCTTGTATAAACTTCCTGGCTAAGATAGGAGCTTCACTAGTCAGATTCCTCGAGGATGAAATGAGCTACTTTAGTCAGTCTATCCACCACCACTAGAATTGCATTGTGTCTATTCCTGGACATAGGAAGTCCTTGAACAAAATCCATGTTTATTATCTGTCACTTCTAATCCAGGATGGTATGGGGTTGAAGTAAACCTACTAGGTGTTGGTGCTCAGCTTTAACCTTTTAGCATTCAAGACAACATGCCACAAATCTGGTGATATCGATTTTCATTCCTTCCCTAAAGTAAAAGGTTTTGAGATCAACTAACATTTTAGTAACACCGAGATGCCCTAAATAGGGTGTGGAGTGAGCTTCCTTAAGGACAAATCTTCTTAGCTCAAGAAGATTTGCTATGTACATTCTCCCTTTAAATCTCAACAGCCCATCTTGCTCAATCTGGAAGCCCTCATATTTGGAGTCCCAAGGATCTCTTTGTAATGTTGCCCTGACCTAATTGTAGTATTCGTGCCCTTCCAAATTCTTAAGGATTCTAGTTCTGAAATCGGTACCAATCGTTGTCATTGCTGAAATATGCCTCTTGCGGCTTAAGGCATCGACTACTTCGTTTTCCTTACCTTTAATATAATTAATCTCAAAGTCATAATCATAAATTAATTCCAACCACCTTGTAAGAACCCTTTGGTGGCTCTAATTGCTGAACTGTATTATGTTTGTTTTGATGATTGAAAAAAATTCAAAGAAGTAATCTAATGACAAAAATAAAGGGAATGCAATGTTGCAGCTAGATGCAATCTTTCAATGAATATATATATGACTGAATTGACTTGAGTAATGCTCCTACAACTTAGTGGACATTATTACAAACACTTGGCACGTTAACTCCAAACTCCCTTTAACTAAAAGAGATGCAAGTAATAACCTATAGCAGTTTGTCATTAAGACAAACTGTTGGTATGCACAACTTTATTTAAGTTTGAAAACTATGATTTGCTGATATGAAATGACTGATTACAACTCTGATTGCAATGATGAAATTGGTGACTATTTAAATCACAAATAAACTCATATAGATGCCCTAATGGCTGATATGAATTTCCATACTTATGCTTCAAACTTACAATGTAAATACTTGCATATATGAAAAATAAAACCTGGAATGAACTACAGATCTGAAAACCGTTATGACAGCAAATTCTAGAACTGCAAACCGGCAATCAAAGTCCCATAAATATTCTCCTACAAATATGCAATCTGCACTTGACAAACTTTAACCATTGCTTGATATAAACCCCAGGTGCCAAGAGGAAGGTACTGTAGCAACTACTGTTCACAAGTGTTGTAGCATCACTATTCATGGGTACTGTAGCAACTATTAAATAGTAAAAGTTTGATAGAATGGCTGCCAAGAATGAATCTCCAAGTCTGTTGTAGATTTACCTTCCAATCCTTCAAACCCTAAATGAAATTCTTCACTTTTAAGCCCAAATAGAACTCCCGAATGAAGCTCTCTTGAATGTCAAAGTCATTGGATATTTCACCAACTCAAATGGCAGCAACACTGAAGATTTTCCGTTCTTCAATGGCGGCTGCAAGTAGAAACCCTTGTTCTCCAAGCAAGAGCAAAAATCAACCAAAGTTCAATAATAATCATAAAACATAATCAGAATGAGCTCTTAAGTCTCTTTTATTCTTTTCTTGTGGGAGCTCAAACACTTTCTTGGCCAATGTGGGATAAAAGATATATTCCCACTTTTTAATTCTTTTCACTTAAACTCTATAGTTGGTGCACCAATAATTCATTTAAAATTAATTGTTCACTTAGCCCCATCTATGGTAAATTGACCATTCATTTAAGTGACTTAAGTTATAATATAAAATTATATTATAATTTTACAATATAAGCTCAAAACTGTTAATATTTATTTTAACCAAATAAATATCAATATCTCCATTATTACTCATCATCTTTGCACGCCGTCTGAACTGGGAACTGACGTGATTAAGCCGCACATGACCATACCCCATTTCTAAAAATAGAAGGGGTCCCTCTAACCTTCTCAAAACTTACTATAAATAGAAATTACCGCATACGGAGTCTTGGAGACCTCGAACGAAAGCCAAACTTGCAAAACCCTGACCATTGAAGAAGATGCATCCCTCAAAGGACCCTCTAACCAACCTCATTAGCCTACGAGGGACAAAATAATAGGCTAATCCCTCAAACTCTGATGCTCATGAAAATGGGGACATTACACACCTCCTTTGCTAGACATTCAAGTTTGGCTGAGAGAAAATGTATTTTAGGCCTTAATGATCTAACCTAAGTTCGAAAGGTTTTCCCAAAAGCTAATGCCTGCATACTTGCAGTGCATGAACAATAGCTACTAATTCTAGATCATGGGGTGCATAGTTTTTCTTGTAGCTTTTTAATTTCCTTGGTTCATAGGCAATCACTTGTCCGTCTTGCATCAATACCCCTCCTAAACTGTCTTCGAAGGCATCGGCGAGTACAACAAACTGTCTGACTAGATCAGGGACCTTGAGTATGGGTGTCGTGGTCAATTTCTCTTTTAAATACTCAAAGGCCTTCTAGCATTTATTAGTCCATTCAAATCTTTTACCTTTTCTCTGAAGAGAGGTAATTGTGCATGCAATACGGGAGAAATTCATCACAAATTTTTGATAATATCTTGCTAGCCCCATAAAACTTCTTACTTCTTGAACATTTCGAGGAATAGGTCATTTTGTTATAGCTTTAATATTGCTTGGGTCTACTGCAATACCCCCTGCAGAAATGATGTGCCACAAATATTGCACCTCCCTTTAAAAGAACATACACTTGGACAACTTTACATATAATTTGTGTTCCCTTAACGTTGAAGGACAATTTGCAAATGCCGGTGATGTTCCTCTTCATTTTTGGATTAGATTAAGAGGTCATTGAGAAATACTAGGACAAATTTATCCAGGCAGTCTTGAAATATATTGTTCATCAGATTCATGAAGGCAACTAGAACATTAGTGAGTCCAAAAGGTCAAATTGTAAATTTGTAATGACCATAACACATCCTGAAAGTTGTTTAATATATATATCTTCCTCCTTTAATCTCAATTGATGATAGCCCGATCGTAGATCTATCTTGGAAAAGATTTATGCCCCTCATTTGATCAAACAAATCATCGATCCTGGGTAATGAATACCTATTCTTAGTGGTGACCTTATTCAACATTCTATAATCAATACAGAGGAGAAGAGTTCCATCTTTCTTCCTCACAAATATTATGGGTGTGCCCTAGGGAGACATGTTGGGTTTGATCAATCCCTGGGAAAGTAATTCCTGTAGTTGTGCCTTGAGTTCCATTAGCTCGACGGTAGACATCTTGTAAAGGGCCTTAGAAATAGGTTCAGTCCTGGGCATCAGATCAATTGAGAAGTCAAACACCTGCTTAGGGGTTATCTTGGTAATTCCTTTGCAAATACATCTTAAAAATCTTGTAGGAAAGGGTATTTATCTGCAAACGATTCTGTCATAGCATGGTATTCCGACACTTGAACAGTCATCCCAAGTAACATTTTATCATCGTGATAAACTGCCTCCTTTCATTCTCCCGTCTCTTCCATCTTAACTACAAAGACCTGACATCCCCTTCTTCCACTTCTTTTAAGCTGCATAGCTGAAATTCGTTGCTCTTGAATTTCTCGGCACATGCCTTGAATGATGACTTTGTTCCCCTTATCATTTAAGCATTCCACTTGCTTGGAAAAATAGTCTACTTTTGCCCAATGTTTCCAAAGCCAGTTCATCCCCAGAATTACGTCATAGGATCCTAAGGGAGCTACATATAAGTTAACTTTGGTAGGAAACTCAGGAAGTTCAACCCTGGCTTCAAATAGACACTGCTCTACCATCGCTCTCAATTGGTTGGCATACTTGATCAACCAAGAATTTTCTACAATCTCAACTTGCTTAGGAAATTTATTCAATAATCTAGGGGATATAAAACATTATGTTGCTCCAGTGTCAATAAGAATGGAAATGGAATTGTCATAAAGAGTACCTGTAGTTTCTATGGGAGTGATCCGGAAGTTGGCTTGCCTGTTATCTACTGCAGCGTGAATTCTCTGTTGAAAAGCCGTCTGCTATGGTGTTAGAGGATTCCTTTGAGGTTGGTTTCCAAACATCTTCGTAGGGCACTAATTAGCATAGTGATCTCCACCACATGTAAAACATCCTCCTGCTAGTCCTTTCTTCTCTGGGTTTTTGGAAGTCCCATTACCTTCCTTGTGGTAAACATTTCATCCTTTATTGTCTTTCTTGTAGTACGAGTTATTCCCTTTGAATCCTTTTCTTTTGAAGGTCTGAGAAATCTGCTTCCAGCTGAATTTCTTCTTCCCTCCATCTCTGCCAGCGTCATCATCTTTGACTTTTTGTTCCTGACATACTGCTCTTTCATAAGGTTCGTCTGTAGTGTGAGGTACTAGAACATCTACAAGCCCTCCAATGCAATGGTTGAGTCCCATGATAAATTCTGGCACACGGAAGTTTTCATCTGCTTGGTATTGAGGGACATACTTCAGAAGTCTAGTAAACTTCTCCCAATGTTCATGAACTGACATGCATCCTTGTCTTAAGACCTGAAACTCCTTCAATTTCTAGTCATAAAAGAGTTGGGCTAATCATCTCTGTCTAAAAATAATGACAAATTGGTCCCACGTGACCTTGGTTATTTTCAGCTTGAGTTCCATTCTCTTGTTTTCCCACCACGCGGCTGCCTCTCCAGCCAGTTGGAAAGCCCCCCATGTGGCCTTAGATATTTTCGAGTAGTTGTGGATCTCAAAATATTTCTCCATCTCAGTAAGCCATTCCTCCGCGACATCTCTAGACATGGATCCTGAAAACTTAGGGGGTTTCACTTTTCTCATGTCGGAGGACAATTCCTTAGCCAGTTGACGATGCTCTTTAGCTTCATCTAAATCTTCGAAAGAATCCCTATGGGGCATGTTCAGAGTTGTGAGTCTTGAGTCTCGACTGAGACTCTTGCTCATCTTCTGGGGACCTAGGTGGTTTGTCTACTCTCCTTTCTAAACTAAGAATATGATTCTGAGTGTCAGCCATCATCTTAAGAAGCTGATCCAGTTTTGCTACAGGATTATTGACATCTTCATTTTCCTCAAGAGGATGCATAAAGTTTTCCATTTTTTAGTTCGTTTATATTACCTGATATAACAAGAATAATGGTTTAATTAATTACTTACTGTTAACTCATTATTCCATTTATTAATTTAAAAAAAAAAAAAAAGCCAAGAGACACATGCAGAGGCAACAATTTTTTTTATTGATTTCAACATAGATTGATTACATCACGGATACAAAATTGTTTCAAAGGTGCTCATTTCACGAGTCACTATAATCAGTGATAGGTTCCTCTTGATCATCGAAGTCAGAAGGTATAAGACGATATCCAGGGGTAGGCACTCTACAATCTGAGGGCTTATTAGAGCTCACACCCTCGACTGGAGGTTCCTTAGACTTGGCTTCCTTAGTGTTTCTTACTAGTTTCTCAAAGTCTTCCTTGTCCGAAGACGGTCATCTACGCCTTTCCTTATGGAAACGACAAATATAATGAGCTAAGGTCTCATGGTCTCCCGAAGGTACCACTCCTGAAAGGTCATATTTGGCGCGAACCATCCATAGTTGCACTATAGTGAGATCTTGTACTTTCTTATGAGGTGTGTTGGAGTCACATCATGCGAATCATCAATGATGGGTTTTAGTTTAGTACGCATGAAGGTAATGAGCCTCCAGATCCAGTGTGGAACCCAGTCGCTCTAATACCACGTGTAACATCCAAACTCTATGAACATAATAAAATAATATTTTAAACACTAATTACGGAAATGAAAACTGAATTACAACTAACCTTCAATTTCCTAAGAGCGTGAAAAAGTGATAGTTAACTTCCAATTGCAGTTACTAATTGAATTTGAAAATTAACCAACCTAACCAATTAACTTTACAGGAAATAAATAATGCTTTAACAGATAACTTATACAGAACAAACCTCTTCACGTTGATCTTATCACTTGATCCATTCCGTAAAGTTGGAACATCAGGGGCAAAAGAGTATCATCAGGGGTTTTTGCCATCCAACCATAGATCTTTCGATAGTGACCAACTGTCACCCGCACAACTTCCAAAGGAAGTAGCCCAACCCTTCCCAAGCATACACGAGTGCGGTATCCATTTTCTTGCCATCCAAGACTTTGTGTAGAACCCAAAACCGTCTAGCCGGTCAACCTAAAGACATCCTTGCCTACTAGGTGAGCTTCCCAGCTAGACGTTGTACTGTTAGTCCTAGTGACTAACGCATACTACCCGTATCATAGTACCACCTTGGCCAAGGTTTTTTGAAAGTACAAGCACATACCCCGTGTAGTCAATGTAAACACCAAACTCGTTCCATAGACCTCCTGGTCCACTTCATCGGATAACTCAATCCAGATGGCATAAACCTTTATGCTGGTAAGACATTATTAAAAGCAAAGTTCTGCCCATCCTAGGGTTGGTCTTAGCTCAATATGGATAAGAGTTTCAATGGTTCAACTTAACTCAAGTTTGCAGGTTCTTATATCAATCTGATTCGATCTAGAGGAATAATACAAAAGGATCTAAGGGGACCCAAGATGGAAGACCCTAACTAGAATCGTAACATGATATCTTAAACCCCAAGCAATTTGTCCTAACAGGGAGTCAACCATACTCACAGGGATACACAAGTTCTCTTTTCATTAAGCTGAGTCATTATTTTATTATGAATACAACATGCGTGAAGGTTTTACATGATCCATAATCCAATAACATTGCATGCATATACTTAGAAACAAGCAGTGGTATAGACATGCAATGCCATTTATTCAAAAAGTAATTATAGGATGTCCTACAACAGAGATATGAAATCTTGATGCAGATACATACTACCATGATGCAAATTGTGATGCCATAACGCAACTAAATAAGAACTCAAAGCAGAGCATGATGCCATAATGCAACTTAATCTTAACATGTTGCAAATTGTAAGCCATAATGCAAGTAAGTAGAAACTCGATGCAGAGCATAATGCCATAATGCAACTGATATATACTTGATGCAGATTGAAGCCATAATGCAGCTAAATAGAAGCTTGATGCAAAGCATAAGGCTACGATGCATACTGATTAACTTAGATGCAGATAGAAAAAATAGCCAGAGATCAATGTATAAAATGCTAGTTCGAAGATATATATAATTCCATGTCACAGTTAACAAATAATCGAGCTGCAAATATATGTCTACATACACAGACAACCGATCACATGATACAAAACAATTGAACTTTGCAATCATTCCAAAACATTTACAAATTTCCAGCAACAAATATGAAATATTCACATGCCTTCTTGATGAACGATTGATGAGAGAGATCAAGCCTTAAAGAGTTCGCACAGTCCAAGTCGTAACCACAGCGGCAACAACCGCAAGCAAAACAAGTGATGCTCAACATAAAAGCTCTGTTCCAAATCACAAGCAAGAACCAAGAATAATGCCTCCCATTGCTGACCACCAAGCTCTTAGCTTGGTGGTGGCAAAAGTAACTCTCCTCTTGCCAAGGTGGCTAGAGGAAGTTACTCTTGCCACCCTCGGCAAGAGTTCCCTCAAAAATAAATCAAATGAAAGCATAGCATTCGATATCATAAGATCAGATTAATTCATGAGAATGCAATGCGCGCTCCAATAAAATAAAAACAATATATATCTATCTGTATATATATATATATGAGTATGCATATATATATATAGGCTTATATATATATGTGCTTGTATCTATTATATATACATGTATATATAGTATATAACAAAAGAATAAACAAATGAATTTGAAATGTAAGGATAGTTAATTAATGATTAATAAGGTTATTAAAATCGATAAGGCAACCAAACGCCTAAGACAACTTAACCTCCTTGACACTCAACTACCACTAGCCCCTCCTAGGGAACTGACAACGACTTTGGTTCTAGCTCGGATGGCATTCCTGACTTTTACCATTTGCTCGTGCGCTCCTATGCTAATGCTACTCTTTGCCCGCTCGTAGGATGATTCTCCTCTTGCATCCATTGCCACGAGTGGATTAGATATTCATGCCATTGAAATAATCTCAACTACCAAACTGATCATAAATTTGCATCAACAATTCATTTCCTATTTTCCCTATAATAAAATATAATTTCTTCTATAATAGAATAGACATTGGAATCCACATAACTAAAATTAACAAAATTTACATTTCTATTCTCATTAGAAAAATTCACATAATTGAATTTAACTGAAATCTATTTAACTGCCAAAGTCACATTTCATAGGAATTAGTTATCATGGTTATAAAATAATAGGGTCACGAGAAAGGGATGTGACAGTTTGAAGTAATGTCTCTGTACTTCGAGTGATTATTTCAAAAGGTTATACTCTTGCAAATGTTTGACAGAATGCCTATGCTAGGAACTTGTGAATTGTGAAGTAATTTTTGCATAGTATAAGTAAGAGTTCTTACATACTTGATCACATTCAAAGAAGCATTTGCATTGCCAAGGTATAATACACTTCATATTTATGATCTAACCTCTGCTCTATGATCGCCCACTCTTTTATTTCATTTGATTTCAAGGTTGATTCCAAATTGGGGTTTGATTGAGGCAAACCCTTCTACACAACAATTTCCTCTTTTTTTGTGTGCAGGTACAGGTGGTATTCGCACTGGCTCAGATATGGAAAGTTCAGGACCTCACGGAAAGTCTGTTACTGAGTTCAGTCAAAAGTGCAGGGAACAAGTCGGCCTAGGCGACCTAGTCTTGGGAATAGGTCGACCCAGGCGACCTCTTCCCTCCAAAACTGCATCAAACTGAAATCACAAGTTAGTTCCATCTTTTGGTTGCTATTTCCATTATTTGTACAGAGTTGTCTATTTACTGTCAGTCTGTGTGCACAGAAAGTCAATCATTTTCTCCATTTCATCTTAGTTCTCATATCTCCTTATCATTTTTCCATATTAGTGAAGGAATCTTGATACCCATTCAGCGTTTGGACCCTTCTAAGCCTATTGGGTTATCTCTCCTTCCTAATGTACGATAGGAAATAAGATTGATCCCCCTTAATCCCACCTTTTGTTATTGTACACTATGAAGGTGTGTGTTGGCCCGTTGTCAATTAGGATTGTAACTAATTGCTTTGTAAGAGTCCAAACAATTATGAATAGAATCTCAAGTTCTTTGCAAGAGTAGCACAACTTTTTCCAGCGAAGTTCATTCTCAACCTCATCATCCATGTTGTTCCTCTTTGACCACTCTTTTGGAAAGGCTTCTTATCCTTCTTTGGTGGAAATGATATGGGATAGAATTTGTTTTTAGGTGTTGGAACTTTCTATGTTTTGAGCCCTCTTATTGTCATCGTGCAAAGTATTTGGATCAAATTCTTTGACCCAACCATGAAGTGTTTGTGACAATCCATCCATAAATAGAACAATCGACCTATGTTCAGAAACATTTGTGACCATAACTGAGTTTTTGGAACTTGGATGTGTAAGAGTCAATTGACCACACCCGTCTCAAGTGTGCCAACTCTCTAAAATGTATCGCAGGGTCCTTTTTATCAAACTTGTCAATCAACCTTTGTGTAAAATCAACATATGAGGGGATACTGTCATGTCCCAAGGTTGCTAACCTACGGTACCACCACTTGTGAGCTTCTCCATCTATATGGTGTGGCATACTTAATGGCCTCTCTCTCTATCGTGGGGTTAAGCTAGAAGTATGTATCTAATTTCTGCATCCATGAAAACACAATGCACTTGCTAGAACCATCATAGCTAGGAATTGTTAATTTGCCCACTTGTTGTAAATCCTGATTAGGCCCTTGTATTCTATCACCTCTGGGTTTATTTTTGTACTTTACTTGGCGAAAATTTGCTAAGGACATGGCTGCATGAAATTAATCACAAATAATTGATACCCAATCTTCACCACCTTCCTGCTATCTTGCTTGTTCTCTTGGCAGTACTTCTAAGGAATTAAGTATCAAAGGTCTTGGAGTTGTTCTAATGGATTCCTTGGAGTAGTTGACAGAAATATTAGTGTTACTTCCCTCTCCATGGTTGCCATTGTTTCAACTTTCCATTATTGCCATTATTGTTTTGCAATGTTTGAGTGATCAATTGAACCAATTGTTTCAGTCCTCTAGCTAGGTTATTCAGAATTTGCATAATAATGGAATTTTGTTGATCATCCTTGTCACCCATGTTACCTGTAGCCCTGTCAGCAAACAAATCTGCAAGAGAAGTTGCTTCTTTATTCTGCAGTTGATCCGGTGGATCGTTTGACCTTCTTCTAAAATAATATCAGTGGGATCTATTGAACTAATCACCGACATCTCCCTTCTGATTCAGGACATGGACTAACTGCTTCCTGTGGATCCATTTATCTCTGGTGTTTGCATCATGCGTTAATTGGTCGATCTTTTGGCGCAATGGAAAACATGTTCCAACAATTGGTATTGTCGGGCTGCAGGTTCAAATCCCCTTGGGTGACATTGAGGGGGGATTGTTGGACTAATCGTCAGCATCTCCCTTTGAATTCAGGACATGGACTAATTGCCTCATGTGGATCCATTTATCTCTGGTGTTTGTATTGCGCGTTAATAGGTCGATCTTATGGTGCATCGACAAACATATTCCAATAGGAGCCTCCTGATTGCATAAGAAATTTTTGCTATCATAAACTCACACAAAACCCCAGTGGCTGGTAGGATACACTGCTTTGATACCACTGTAGGGCCTAAGCCAATTTTCTATACCAAATTTTTTCACTTTTCTCAAATTTTAAGGTGTAGGCATTTCGTCAACCAGTTTATGCTTTTCTGGTTTGATTTGCTATTTTTGCATTGTGCTTGATAGACTTGGTATATGCTCATCATACAACACTTCGAAACAAATTTCATCACATATCCAACATAAACAACAAGATATTTTGCCAAACAATTGTTCTCACTGATTTGAATGATTATGCAAGTAAAAGCAAAATACAATGAGCTGTTTACAAACAGCAAGTACAGGAATATTTTGCAATAATTTTTCTGACCTCTATGTTGGTTGATAATGAGCTCTCCAATGTACAATCCTCGCATACACGCTCCAATTTTCATGATGACTATAGCTGATTCCAAGGATCGCACTAGCAATAAGGAACTTAAGGGACCCCCACGAGCTTAAAACTAAATTGTGACTGGATAATATGCTCACTTCACCCTACTGTGTTGAATCAACATGTCATAAGGGCTTCAAAAATCCATAAATCGGTGTCAATACTAAGCATTAGAACTTCAAACAAAACCAATTTGCATAGAATATGTAAACAACACTCTCGAAGAGGTTGGCGATGGGCATATTTGTAAACTTCTAAAAATGGCTGATGCATTTTCATCGTCATGTTACCACTTTCGCTTTCCATATTGATTCAATAATTTTTTCTTATTTAATTAGCTAACATTTCCTCTATTAATTAATTCATTATCCTTTTCTAACCCAAATTAATCATTTAAAAAAAAAATTAATTAGCTGACACTTCCCTCTCAAAAGTAAATAAATTCAAATATTTTATTTTATTTCCCACCTCAAATAAATAAATTAAATCTTCTATTCATTTACACTCTCCCTTATCTTTACACCTCATCCGTTTATCTTGTCATTTAATCTCCATCATTGATCGTGTATTATGTGAGGGATATAAATAAAACATTCATTCACTCATTTTCCCTCTAGCACTTTTGAGGACTTACACTATTGTCAAATTATCACTAGACTTACTCTATTGTCAAATTATCACTTTCCCTCTAGCACTGTTGAGGACTTACACTATTGTCAAATTATCACTAGACTTACTCTATTATCAAATTATCACTTTCATGAGCATTATCAAGTAAGAGCTAGCATCTATCAAACATTCATTATCAAGCATTCATTCTTCATCATCATATCATTGCGCAATCATGGCTATGTTATTTTGAAGAGCAACCCACATATCAAAGCATTAACAATGGACCACTCTAAGATCTTTGTATTGACATTATCATTTATCATTTGGTTTATGCATAGATCTTATGCTTCATTTTGTGATTGTGTGAATGTGGGTTTTGGATCTTGCATTGCATTGTTTCCTTTATTGTGATTCACATTTTCATACCTTTACAGTATCATGCCAAAAACCCTCGACTTTCCTGCAATACCCATGCCCAGCTTGATTCTAGAAGAGTGCAGCCAGAAATAAAGATATTAATTGCCCAAAAAGCACCAATATCCTATCGCCCAACCAAGGATATTATCTGTCATGCCTTGGTGTCCCAATTTGCACTCTATGAATTGAAGAAATATTGCCTGTAGACCTCCAATAAATTATTTAAACTCAATCGTCAACTCTGTAATGGGCACCCCTGAATGCCCTCAAAATTAAAACCAACTTGCTGATAGGAATTTTGTCAAACAGTTTGCATCCACTCCTTATTTCTCCGTTTAATGTTTTTAATCCCTTAAGTCTCCGTAAATGAACATTTGTTTTCTTTTGTTTTTGGCATAGCATTGAAATCACACATGTGCAAGAAAGAAACTATAATAATATGCAACTGAAAATGGAACTACTGCTGAAGATGTACTTTCAGAATTAACAAGTCCATTACATGGCAGAATTTGCACTCATTTTATCATTCCCTCATTATTAACATCAAAGTTCAGCAATTTTAACTCCTCATAAATAGTACCTGTGAATAGTGCTGCTGCTACAGTGTCGCGGGTGCTACAGTGCCGCGGCTGCTACAGTAAACGGTTGCTACAGTGATGCAACTAGCAAAAACCCCCACAACTGCAATAATAATGAAGCTGGAACAAAGACTCCAAAGACCAATCCCAAGGATTGCTGTCTAGAGTGATACAAATGAGGAAATTGTCCCCAATTGCCCAATACAAACTGTAAACTGCAAACGCATCAATTCTTCTTCTTATCCAGCATGCCCAACAATGGCCACAAGCTCTCTTTTTATTTCTTCCTCATAGGGTCAAGCCACTTTTCACAAGCAATGTGGGATAAAGTGTTTTAAAATATAATAATATTAAAATAACACCTTATGTCTCCCTTGGCCACCCCCTCTCAAATACACATCCCAACATAAATAATATTAAAGTAACACTTTATTATTTTAACATTTATTTTAAATGTCACTTTAATAAACTTCAGGCATTAAAATAAAATAGCAATTGGATTCGGAATAATACGAGTGATAGCTCGTCGGAAAGCTCTCATTGAGGAGCATCAAATCCAATCACTAAATCTGACATCGCCCATGCCCTGTTGACTTACTAAAAATAGTAAGTACTCCAACGAACCCACAATTCAACTCTGATTTGGCCCAAACTGGAAAGGACTAGGCCAAAATATCTCAGGATCCCTTTGCAATCCATGTTAGCCTCCGGGACCATGCAGACATAGGCTAACTGCAACTCAATCTAGTGATGGCTAAAGTGGGGACATTACAAACTCCTGTCTAAAATGTGTGTGATTACACCTGTAAATCGGCTAGGGTAGATCTTTTATACCAAAACCAATTTCCTTAGGGTTTCCATCCTAGGATTTGCTCAAGCAAGAAGTTCAAACTCCACAATAGAGAAAACTAAACAAACATGCCTAAATGATTTCTCAAATCCTATTTATATATTTTCGCATAGAACATTCCTGAAGGAACTTTTAATTTCTCGCTTTGAAATATTTCATTAAAGTGCTCGTACAAAGTGACGTTTAATATTTCCCCTTTAATTCACATCAAGTCACTTTATAAAATTAATTAAGGTAAAATCATCCAAAAAAATTGCTTTATTGAATTATTTTATTTAATTAATGAAATTAATTCCCCTATATAACCTGAAATTATCCAAGGGAATTAAATAGGTTAAATGGGATACTTTTGTCTACTCTATGGAAGGGGACATTACATGATAATATAATAGAAATTAGTTGCCAAAATTTGATAATAATAAGCCAATTTTCGGGGGCAATATATATATATATATATATATGCATGACCCTACTATCAATATAAAGCTATAGAATGATCATATGACTTAATTAAAGATGACGCTAGCCACAATTATATGCCAATGCATGCTATTGGTTAAGGGCATAGCTTTTAGTATTGATGGTGGATAGTGAACACATCAATACATAGGATTCCATCATCCTGGAACCTTGAAATTGTGCTCTTTTACCTTCTATTTTCTACTAGTGATTATAACTGGGGATCCAACTTGTAAATTTTAATTCTTTTTGGTCCTGAAAAAGTTGTGCATCCTGGTTTGGATCTGGATTGTACTGTTATTTCCCACTATTCTAACACTGTTTGCTATATTTTTTAAAATGGGTACTTCCAGCTAAGTTTCAGAGCTTATCAAGTACACATGCATGCATTATATCATTTAGAAGGATTTTACCATTTGCAAATGTCTACACGTAGAGACTGGTAGACAAATTATATGTTCAGAAGAGGCAACGAAAATCAATGATCACAGTAACATGCAAAATTTGTCTGAATCCTGTAATTTGAGGATGGATATGTATCTTTTGAAGAGAGTTAAAGGGTGAAAGAAATGAAATTCTGTGAGACAGGTCTAGCATGTTCGGGTAACAAGAATGGGATGATGCTTTGCAGTTTATGTACTGATTCAGTTTTATAGTCTATTCTAATTGGACCCAGTGGTGAACGACTGTCTCTCCTCTATAATTTCTTAATGTAACCTTAATAACTCTTGGATCTGATTGGTTTATCATATTTTTTGTGTGCAGTTATCAGGTCAAGTGTCCCAAAAATGACCTTGGACAATGTTTTTGAGCAAAAAACTGACTTGGCAAAAGCTGTCAAGAATGAACTTGAAAATGTAAATATCGCAAAGACAAATCATTGCCTTTTTTGACCGGTTACAGGGTACATTGATTTGTAGATCATTTTCAAAATAATATTTATACTTCTATATGCTCACTGTTTTGAGAAAACAAATTTATTGCTGCCATGCTTGTTTCCTTGCTTGATCTACTAAAAAAAATTATCGGTTTCAGTAATCTTTCTCCTTTGTGTTTGGCAACAGGCAATGACAAATTATGGGTTTGAGATAGTTCAGACACTTATTGTTGATACAGTTCCTGATGCAACTGTTAAAAGAGCAATGAATGAGATAAATGCAGGTCAGTTTTTAACCGCTTTTTATGTTCTTCGAATGGCAGAAATTTCTATTTTCCAATGAGTGGATAAAGGAATGACAGTAGCCAAATTTGCCTAATTGGGACTCTGAATTAAATCAACTTCATTTTTCCTATGTTTTGTAGTCTTCTATCTTATTTTTTCAATAGGACAAAAACTAAATTCTTCTTTGCATTGATATCATTATTTTGGCCTATGTCTGAATGTGTTCACAAATTTGCAAACAATTATTTATGATTATGGATTCCAATTTGTTTAGAAGTAGTTATAACGTCTTCGAGCTGTAAATTATCTACATGTATTTTTAAATATTGAATAGAAAAAAAATGTTTTTTTGAGTTGTTTATGAACTGCAGGTTGATTCTGATCGCGCTCTGCTTATTTCGTTTGTTTTCATAGTTTTATTCTTTTTCCTTTATTTCATCTCAAGTAGAAATGCTTGTGGAGTGTAGCTGCAAGACTGAGGGCAGCAACAACAGAGAAAGCTGAGGCAGAGAAATTTGTTCAAATCAAACAGGCTGAAAGTGAAGCAGAATCAAAATATCTATCTGGATTGGGCATGGCTCGTCAACGGCAAGCTATTGTTGACGGTCTTAGGGACAGTGTCTTAGCTTTTACCAGTAATGTTCCTGGAATAAATGCAAAAGAAGTCACAGATTTGATCCTTGTAACACAATATTTTGATACAATGAAGGAGATAGGGGCCTCATCAAAGTCATCATCGGTATTCATACCTCATGGACCTGGTGCTGTTCATGATATAGCTAAGCAGATCAGTGATGGTTTGCTGCAACCACAACCTGCATAGTGGCACTCTTGGGATTCAAACTTCAAAAGATCATTTGTCTTGTATAGGCTAAGTGTTCTCATCTTTTCTGTACATAGAAGTTCTGGACATCTCAAAATTTGTAGGATGTTTACTGTTTCTGGGATTATGTGATTATGTTTTCTTCTTCTTACTGTATATTGAATATGATCTTGTGACAATGGGAAACATGTATTTTGCACGATTTTTTAAAATACCAGGGGTTATTGTTAGGAACAAGGAATCTTGAGAGTCTGGAGTATTGTAATAGCACTGAGCAAGGACTTGTCCAAGGAGAAAGGTAGAGTTCTATGTCTAGCGTTAATATATATTCGAAATGTTCTAGTCTTATACTGGAAAACCAAGTTTAATATGTTATTTCTTTAAACATTGTTAGTGCTAAATGAATCAGATTTCCTTATTATATTTATTTGTGCTTTTTCTACTTTTACGTTTGGAATGTTAGAAATCAAGTCAACTTACCTTAATATTCAATTTTTTTTTCCTCTTACTCACTCATTCTTTCTGGTGACATACTATGCATTGAGGTATGTACATGTTAGACATCAAAGTCTGCTTCCCTCAATAGTTTCCTTTCACTTCCTTCTCCCTGATTATTCCTTTTGGTGATTAATCACACATCCATGATCCTACTACCTTAATGAAAACTTATACGTCTGTTAGGTTTTCTCATGGCTGGTTGGTGATTTTGCCTGATGTTGGCTTGAAATTACTCTCAATTAATTCATCATTAGCTCAAAGGTTATGTATGTTGGTCCTCACAAAGACACTGCTGTGCTCCATCAATCATAATCCGTTGTTCACTGTTTCTTTGTGCAGTCTCTATTATCTATTTTATCGTGTCTTGAGTTAGACTAGTTCCCATTTGTGTGTCACTATTCCATCTATTTGAAATGTATTATTACCATCTTCAAGAATTAAAGAAATGGTTTTGGAATTCTTGACTGCATTCACGATATACCTGGTAGTGTTGCTTACAATAATGACTTCCCAAAGATAGTATGCTACACTTGAGGATTTGTAGTCTGCAGATTTATGCAACCCCATAGGTGGCTCCTGTATCGGTGATAATTCTATTGTGAAATTGTTACATCATGTGGTTAGCAACAAGAAATGTCCATTTAAGTGTATTGTTGTGGTGGTATCTTTCCGTGATTTGTAGTGATATGGCATTGACGTCTTGTGGTTTGCCGAGGAATTTATATTATTCTTGTTTCCAAGAAGGGAGCTTTGCTAATTTATCTTTGACAATAAGGTTTATGGTATTTGCTTAGTAAAATTTGGCCTCGTTAATTTTTTTGTCAAAACTGTTTGTTAGTGGCTGCAAACATCGTTTGACACATTGATGAATTAATCAGATTGATGTCAAACATTATTGGTGTGAAAGGAAGTAGTTGTAATTAGTCGAATTCCACAAAACAATATACTAAGAAATGTCATTAATTAAAAACAAAACCTTTTTACTATGTGTATTCATTTATGCTTATAGAGTGATTGTCGTCGTGGAAGTAATTTCCTTGGAAGATTTATTTGTTTTGAAAATTGTATATCAGTTTGTTTGGTTGACTTCTTTTTCCTAGAATGAGGAGCAAAGGGGAGTTTGGAGCAAGGCATAGGCCTGTAGTTAGAGCGAATCATTTAAGAACCTGTAGGGAAACATGTACGCATTAATTTTATCCCTTAAAAATACCTCTCTGAAACTTGTAGGCATTTAATTCCTCTCATTTTCTCTCTCAAATGTTTTGTCAGTAGAAAAGTTTACTGTTATCTTTGAGGTGGAACACTGCTCATTCTTGTAGGAATTTTGATTCATGATACTGATGGTGAGAATAGAGGTGGTGCTTTGCTAGTCATTTGGTAGGTTAAGACAGTGTGTAAATATTAAAAAATACTATATTTCAAAAATTCGTGGAAATTTCAATTTTGTTATGGTAGTGTCTTAACTGCACTGTGTTTGTTGTGGTCTACCCTCTGCACGATAGTCTTGCTTCTACATGAAAGTAGACTGACAAATTAGTGGCAAGATTTTAGTATGACTTATGACCCAATTAGCCTTTTAAATATTTCATTTAGTGTAAGTGGCACGAGCTTAAGTTAGTTTTTTTAAGATTCTTTGATTTGGGTAGGTTTGTTTGACTTCTTGCTCGTGGGTCTAGGCTGTCCCATCTGGACTGTGACAAACCCTCGCATAGACACTTAGTTTTTTTTTCAAGTGTTACCAAGGTAACTCAACGTTTTAGTTGGCTGTTTAGACGTTTCCCCCTCGCATACAACATTTCATTTAAAATGACCGGTTCTTGTATGTTTATAAACCCCACGATTCATTTGTAGATCAACATGTGAATTTTAGTGGGGTCCCGCCTATCCCATGAGGTAACTTCTCTATTGAAATTTGTTCAATGGCTGATTGAAAAGGCAAATGAGTAGCATAGAGGTAGCACAAATTTGACGCTCTCTCCATTCTAATTTTTTTGAGAAGCAGCAATTTGTTATATCGCATGCAAGACACTTAAAGACTACTAAAGAGGCTTGGGGACAGTTGCAAAACTTGTATGGTCTAATGAATAATTCCAAAGTTTAACTAAGAAATTGAGAAGTGTTGGTGTGGTTTTTATACACATTCAACACAGAATAAAATACCAAAGGTACTCTATCTTCTCTTGAACAAAATCTCCAATGTGCTAAACTATGTGGTCACAAAGTTGACTTCAAGGTTCCAAATGTAGGCAATTTCGTTGTTTGGAATAGACTCAATTGGTTTGATGTATGCCGGTAACCCAAGGGGGACTTATGTAATTGTTCTAGGATTTTTACTCAATTCCAAGTTTTACCAACTTCCTTCAACACTTTTAATTTGAATGATATTGCTTTGAGTTCTCTGTACTTACTTCTACAAAAATGTTTGAAAATAAAATGCAAAAGAGGAGGGTTTTAGGAAGATAATTCTAACCCTAAACTAATCCTATGAATTCAAGAGACCAATAATGCAAAGGTGAAATCAAACCTATCTTTGCCTTGCTAATTTTGACTACTCCACAAAGACGGTGCAATCTTCTAAGGTACCTAATAGATTTTCATGTTACTCATGTTCACCAACATTTCGAACGAAGAAAAAAGTAATATAAGTTAAGTTTATCATTCACGAGTTCAGGCTAACCTTACACTACAATTGAAAATCATCCAATCATAAAAGGTATGAACTTAACAATTTCACCATAAGCAATACAATCGATCCTTCATTCATCTACTAACAACTTGCAAAACAATTCTATTCTAGTAAGAAACAAGAAACCATGCTAACTTGCGAAAGCAGACAAGTATTCACCCAACTTCAATGAATTTTGTTTAAAACTTAAGCAGTATCTTTGCAACAATTTCTTTGGAAATCTCTCTTGCAAAATGAAAAGAGGAGGGCTTATATAGGAGTCACGTTACAAACAACGGTCTAGATTGATTTGAAATCAAGGACCGGGATCATTTTACAATTAGGGTTTGCTAAGCATAATGTAAAAAACATAATGTTCTCCTTATTATGGGGAGCAAGAACCAATGAGAAAAATTACATGACACCTAATCATCTAACAAACTATCCTTGAGAATTTGGTTTCCCTTATCTCTTTCCTTGATGGCGTATTCAATGAATCTGGTCATCACTAACTTGAGCTCATGTGACACTTGGCAAGACATCATGGGGAAGTTCTATCACATCCAAACTTTTTTGCACATGCATCAAAGATGTTTTCCCAATCAACTTGTTGGAGATTGCCCATGAAGACCACAAGCGAAAGAAAATCATCCAATTGATTTCTCTTGACAAACTCTAGCTCTTGAAAATAAGTAACTTTTAACTTTTCCTTCAGCTCTTCTAAATTCAAACCACTCGCGGTAATAGCCTCTTGGCCCAATAGTTCCTCAATTGACATTAGGATCTTTAGTTGTATTTCCTTGATTGATTCGTTCATTTCCAGACAATCCTTCTTTGCTTGGTTAAATGCTGATTTGTCATTACAAAAGAACAATACCAATTATTGAAATCATATGTCTCCTTCTTCAATCATCTCTTCCTAGATCAAAGTTAGCATAGGAATTCTTTTTAATGCTTTAAGGCGAGAACTGTCTTGTCTTAAATTGTTTGGAAATCTTCCCACATTTTCAGTAAACTCTGATTTTGTTCATAACTAACATTGTTTGTCATATATTTGGACAAATTTTGTAGAAATTGTTCTACTTGCTCTAAAATACTTGCAATCCACCCTTTTCTTCCTGATTTGTACTCTTCATTGCTTCATACTTGTGAAATGATTCCCGAGGAATGGGAATTGGTGGAACAAATGCATCATTCTCCTTTATTGGATTCATCAATCTTCGTATGTACTCCTTCAACCTCATGTTTTCCAATTCCAGTTTGTCCTTCTCTTTAGCTCTGTCTAGCCTTGTTTCAATTGCCTTTGCAATATCTTTAAGCTTTTGAAATTCTTGCTTCTTTATTGAAGACCTAAGATCAAGTGTTTTGACTTCATATTCTAGTGGAGTAATTTCCTCTGTAGACTTGTCAACCATTGAAATTGCTACTTGCAAGATGCGTGATCCTGAAATATCTCTAGTGATTTGGGAGAATGTCTTAGCCTTCTTTTTCTCTTTAGCTTTACCAATATGTGCTAGAAAATCATCTAAGTCTTCAGTTTGATGGACTTCCTCTATTGAATTCTTTTCCATGATGCTCTTTAACCAATCAGGCACTATGGATAGTTCCACCTCGTCCTCAAGCTAACCATCATCATTAATTCCCCTTAAGGCTGAAATGATCTCTTTATCTACTTCCTCATCAGGATTAGGGACATTGGATTCCTTCGAATCCTCTCCTACAATTGTTGTTCCACTTTGAAGTATGGCTGGAGATGATGAATTTTGTTCTTGGTCCTCATGTTGTACTAATTGTGTTGATGTATGTTCATCATGGACTCCTTGGGTAGAAGCTCTGTTTCAAATCCTCATCCTGATTTATTCTCTGCATTTAAAGTATCAAGCATATCAATTTCCCTGGTAGATGAGGTTCTCATGGTAGAAAGAGTAGTATTAGAAATTTGTTTCTTATGCCTTGCTTCCTTACTAGCAAGCTCCTTATCCTTAGTATCTCTTGGTTGTGAACCTCTAACCATGTCCTTCCTCTTCCTAGAAACCTGCACCTCCCCATCACCATTCACTTCTTCATTACTTTTCATAATCTCATCCTCTTCAGAAGGATATTCTTCATCCTCCATTTTCTCATATGTTAAAGGAACACCTCGCTTTCTCAACTTGTTAATCGGCTGGTCCACCTATTCCCTTGAATAATCAATCACTTTTCTCATCAATATCTTTAAGTCTTTCATTTTAGGTTGTGACCAACTTGGTGTTGGAATAAATTTATGTTTCTCTTGCTCATATTGAGGATATATGTTGTTTCCATTGCCTTTTACTTGATCGGGGATTGAAAAGAGATTTCACTTTCTAGTGAAGTCCAGGGACATCCTTGTACCTTTTTCCTTTAGTTGTGGGGTTCTTATGAAAAGGATCAAAATGTGTTCTAGAATTGTATGTTCCAAGCTGATAGAATTGCAATTCTGTATTGGTTTTTTCTACTACCAAGGGTGTAGGGCATATCTCTGACATCTTCCCAAGTTGTATAGGAAAGTTTACACTAGGCCTATGTTTCTCCTTTTGGATAGATTCAAACTCGGACAATTGTCTTACTACCTCAAGTAATACCAATTTGTCAGTTGGATACCTTGGAAGTTTATAAGGATGATATGTGCATCCTTGAATCCTTATATAAGTGAAGGTTGGAAATTTGATAAACCAGTCTTTTGTGTAACCCTCCTTGTAGTAAATGAGTGAGATACATTGAGAATGCATCGTTTACCCTTCTATAGTGTCCTTTCTCATTCAACTGCAATTGAGAATACCAATCATATACCTTGAGTTGACCTCTCCTATTTCCTACTTCTTGTTTGCATATCAACACCTTATACTTTACATTCCTAGCCACCATGTAAACCATACAGGAACCCATATAAAATGTCTTTGTCCTTTTTCTCAACTACATATCCAAGTTGTCACTTATCATCTTCACCCAATTTGTCATTATCAATCTGTCTAAAATCTCCTCTATGAAGTAGAACATCCATGCTTCAAAAAATGCTTCTTGAGGTGTCCCGATGATCCTATTCAATAAAAATATATGACTATCTTCATCGTTAAAATTAGTACATATGAGGCTCTTTTGTAGCTTGGAATGATGTTTCCTTGTTTTGATGATCCATCCACTATTGATCAGTCATTTATGTATGTGGCTTCTTCTCAAACATTGCTTGAGATTCCTCAGTTTGAGTCAGTGTCTCTTTATGATAAGGAATCCCAAAAGATTCTCTTACCGCTTCTTCTATGAGGAATGCAAGTATTACTCCTTTAGGTGTCTGTATTGTCCTTGATTGTGGATCACATTGTCTCACACATTCGACCATCAACTTGTTGCACTAAATTGTCAGTGGGAAGCTTGGTATATTCCATTCTTCATCATCCCGACTACCAAAGAAGATGACATTTGATTCTGAATTCCATACATCCTTTGCTTGGTCTTGGCCATATCTAATTTCTTAAAGTTGGTATCTCCAACTTTCTTCCGTTTTGACGATATTTGGGACTCTAGTTTGAAATTTTTGAGCACATTTTGCATTTGTGTCCTTGTAGCTATTTCAAACTTCAATCATGTCATGATCTTGTATGAAACTCGAAATTAGTGACTTTCGAAGGTATTTAAAATGCTAAGGGAGGATAATCTATTCCAAATCAATTGAGTTCTGAGTTTACTAGTGAATTTAAGATATTGTCATCTTCTAAAATCAAAATTTGAAATCAAATAATGCTCAATTATGGAAAAGACATAATCACTTAACAAATCTAGAAAATAATGTCGTAGAAATCTGATTTTTAATATTTCAATGAAGCTTGATTATAATTAAGAAATGCGGAATTTTCCTCCAAATCTTAGGAATTCAAATGATGAATCAAATAAGCTCAGTAATTTTGTCCTTGATTCTGGATATTGAAGTCTTGAAAGAAGGTCCAAAAATCAATTTTAGCAATACATGTAGGCTTTGATCAGCCTCTTATACTTCCTCCTTATATGATTTGGAGTTATGAATTTCCCTCAAACTTGTTGGTATGTCACTGGCAATTTTCTCTGGCTTGAAGAGAATTCAATTTGTGAGTTGGATAGTTATTGCTCTTCATGTTTATAGATTTGTGAATCCTTTATTAAGGAAGTCGCCGCATAATTTTTTTCAGTTTTTTTTAAAACAATAGAACTCTAATTCTTTCCCTCTCACAAGCGATTTGTAAAAAAAGGCTTTTGATTTCCTCCTTTAGGCAATTTGCAAAAAAACAAATAAAGCTTTTCATTTTATTCATTGGTGTAAACATCGCAAGGTACATGGACACTCAATCCCCATTGGTGGAAATTTGATTTGCATAGGGACAAATTTGTCCCTACTTTTATCCCAACATTTATGCCTACTTTTAATGCGACCCCCCATAGGTAAGTAAATTTGTAAGCCTTGAGAGGAAAATTGAACCTCAAGGATTTTTTAGTTTTGTTCCCAACTTTTGAAGTAACACCCCTTAGGTAATCTGATTTTTAGCTGTAAATTGAAATCCAAACCTCATAGGGACAAAATTGATTTTCAACATTAGCTTGCAACCACTTAACATTCTAGATGATTTCCCTGTAATCTTGATAACCTTTTTGCATTTTGACATGATCGACCTCAAAACCCTAAGACCTATTTACATTTGAAAATTAGAGACTTTGAATACCTCAAGGATGAAATTCATGCCTTTTGGGACCTTTCATACATCCTTGAGGAACTTAATCTCTAATAGTGGCACTTCCTAAAAATAGAAACTTCTAAAAATAGAAATTTTCCAAATTGACCCATCAGTTCTAAAAATGACACTCTAAAAACAGAAAAGAGCAAGAAAAAGTGACTTTCTAAAAATAGTAAGTTGCCCAAAATCAACCTAAAAATTCATATTCTTCTCCATTTACCTATATGAACACATCTGTACCATTAGAATATCTTTTGAACCATGCTGGCACCAACTTGAAGATCGACACTAATTGTAGAGGGTGACCTATTTGCCCTTCCTAGTCAAGACATTTGAAATATTGACTTGATGACACTCTGAATTTGATGTAAAACCTCAAAAAATCAACACTTTGCACAAACAAGAGACTAGAGACTAAGACTAAGACACCTACACACTACCCTAAAAAGTGAGAACTAGGGGGTCCCTAAATACAATGGGGTGATGCGCGATAACATTACAACATTTGGTGACTCCACGTGGGGAATGCTCCTTGACATTCTGAAGATAAAAATCCATTATGAACCTAGAATCTTGATTAATTCTAACTAACTTACCCACTAGCTAAAAAGTATACTGAAAAAGGAAAAGGAATCCTTGACTGAATCAAGACACTTCATCCTTTAATCACAAGTGTGTGCAGATGTGTTCATTTCCTTCCCTTAATAACATTGAAACTCTTAGAATCCGTCGTGACGAGCTACGTAATGATCCTAGCTTCAAAAGCATCCTGGATTTTACTTCACCGCTAGTCAGGCATCCATAGCCCCGACAAGGTTAGCATTGCAATCTTACGAAGATTGCTCTACTCTGGGCGATTTTTATTTTAGCACTTGTAGAGATGTCACACACCCAAAGACAAGTATTTTGATATTTCTTTTCTTTTGGTATTGCTTTTCCATTTTCAAATATTTTCCACACTTGGATTGTAAGCAATGAAGCCCTCTTGGATTTGAGAATCACAATGGCGCTGAAGTAAAATTTAAATTTTTTCACTAGTCATGACTTCTAAGAATTCACAATGACTCAGAGAAATTGATTAAGTCTATAAAATATAATGATTTTAGAATTTAGTGTCAAGACACAATAGATGATTTCCTTCCTAGTCTTAGTCTCTAGTCTCTTGTTTGTGCAAAGTGTTGAGTTTTTGAGGTTTTACATCAAATTTAGAGTGTCATCAAGTCAATATTTCAAATGTCTTGACTAGGAAGGGCGAATAGGTCACCCTCACAATGCTACAACTAGTGTTCATCTTCAAGTTGGTGCCAACATGGTTCAAAGGATATTCTAATGGTACAGATGTGTTCATATAGGTAAATGGAGAATAATACGACTTTTTAGGTTGATTTTGAACAAATTACTATTTTTAGAAAGTCACTTTTTTCTTGCTCTTTTCTGTTTTTAGAGTGTCATTTTTAGAGCTAATGGGTCAATTTGGAAAATTTCTATTTTTAGAAGTTTCTATTTTTAGGAAGTGCCACTATTAGAGATTAAGTTCCTCAAGGATGTATGAAAGGTCCCAAATCAAGGCATGAATTTCATCCTTGAGGTATTCAAAGTCTCTAATTTTCAAATGTAAATAGGTCTTAGGGTTTTGAGGTCGATCATGTCAAAATGCAAAAAGGTTTTCAAGATTACAAGGAAATCATCTAGAATGTTAAGTGGTTGCAAGCTAATGTTGAAAATCAATTTTGTCCCTATGAGGTTCGATTTTTCACTCAGAGCTAAAAATCAAATTACCTAACGGGTGTTACTTCAAAAGTTGGGAACAAAACAAAAAATCCCTATGAGGTTTGATTTTCCACTCAAGGCTTACAAATCAACTTACCTATGGGGGGTCGCATTAAAGGTAGGGATGAACGTTGGGGTAAAAGTAGGTACAAATGTGTTCCTATGTAGATCAAATTTACGCCAATGAGGATTGTGTGTCCATATACCTTGCAATTTTTACACCAATGAATAAAATCAAAACCTTTATTATTTTTTTTGCAAATCGCCTAAAGGATGAAATCAAAAGTTATTTTTTACAAATTTATTGTGAGAGGGAAAGAATGAGAGTTTTATTATTTTTTATTTTTAAAAATAGAAAAAAAAAACATGAGTCGACTTCCTTAATAAACGATTCACAAATCTAGATAAAGATGAACAACAATAACAATCCAACTCACAAATTCGATTCTCTTCAAGGTAGAGCAAATTTCCAACGACAGACCAACAAATTAGAGGGAAATCATAATTCCAAATCACATGAGGAAGGATAAAAGGTTGATCAAAGCCTACATCTATTGCAAAAACTGATTTTTGGATCTTCTTTCAAGACTTTGATATCCAAAGTCAAGGAAAAAATCACCGAATTTATTTGATTCATCATTTGAATTCATGAGTTTTTGAGGTAAATTCCACATTTCCAGATTATAATTAAGCCTCTTTGAAATTTTTAAAAACCAGGTTTCTAGGAGATTATTTTCTAGATTTTGTCAAGTGATTATGTCTTTTCTAGAATTGAGCATATTTTGACTTCAAATTCTGATTTCAAAAGATTAAAATATCCTAAATTCAATAGTAAAACAAGAAAATCAATTTTGGAAAAGATTATTCTCCCTTAGCATTTTAAATACCTTCCAAAGTCACTAATTTTGAGTCTCATATAGGATCATGTTAGGATCAAAGTCTGGAATCGCTGCAAGGAAGACACAAATGAAGAACATACTCAAAGGTTTCTTTCCAAAGTCCCAAATGTCATCGAATAGAACAATGTTGGAGATACCAACTTTGAATAATTGGATATGGCCAAGACTAAGAAAAGGATGTATGGAATTCAAAATCAAATGGCATCTTCTTTGGAAGTTAGCATGATGAAGAGTGGAATATACCATGCAACAGGATTCCCACTAGTAGTTCAGTGCAACACGTTGATGGTCCAATGTGCAAGACATTATGATCCACAATCAAGGACAATAAACACACCTAAAGGAATAATACTTGCATTCCTCATAAAAAAAAGTAGTAAGAGAAACATTTGGTGTTCCTTATCATCAATGGATGGTGGCTTGAGCCAAGGAGGAATCTTACATAATGTTTGAGAAGAAGGAAAATACATGAATGACTCTCATCAATAATGGATGGGCCATTGAAGCAAGGAAACATTAGTCCAAGCTACCAAAGAGGCTCATATGTATTGATTTTAAGGATAAGTAGTGATATGATATTTCTATTGAATAGGATTATAGGGACACCTCGAGATGCATTGTTTGAAACATGGATGTTCTACTTCGTAGAGGAGATTTTAATTGGATTGATAATGATAAACTAGGTGAAGATGACAAGTGACAACTTGGATATGCAGTTGAGGAACTTGAAAAGTACAAAGACATTTATTATGAGTTCCTATATGGTATACATGTTGGCTAGGAATATAAATTATAAGGTGTGGATATGAAAAGGAGAAGTAGGAAATAAGAGAGGTTAACTCAAGGTATACGATTGTTCTACCCAATTTCAACTAAATGATAAAGAACACTATATAAGGGTAAATGGTGCATTCTTAATGTATCTCAGTCGGTTACTACAAGGAGGGTTACACAAGAGACTATCAAAGGAATCTATGATATTGATAGAAATGTATGGGTCATGGTTTATCCAATTCCCAACCTTTGCATGTATAAGGATTCAAGGATGCACATATCATCCTTATAAACTTCCAAGGTATCTAACTAAAAAATTGATTTTACTTGAGGTAGTAAGACAATTGTTTGAGTTTGACTCAATATAGAAGGAGAGACATAGGCCTGTTGTAAACTTTCTTATCACACTTGGGAAGATGTCAGAGATATGTCCTACAACCTTGGTAGCATAAACAACCAATACAAAACTGCAATTCTATCAGCTTGGAACATACAATTCTAGAACACATTCTGATCTTTTTCATAAGATCCCCACAATTGAAGGAAAAAGGTACAAACATAGAATTGATCTAGAGGATTATTGGGAAAACCTTATTGACGAATTTAGAGTTAGACGGAAGATGTGGTCAAGGATGTCCATGGACTTCATGAGAAAGTGCAATCTCTTTTCAATCCCTGATCAAGTAAAAGACAATGGAAACTACATACATGCTCAATATGAGGAAGATAAAGATTAACTTGTTCTGGTACTAAGTTGGTCACAAAATGAAATGATAGAATTTAACATATTGATGAGAAAAGTGATTTATTATTTAAGGGAAAGGGTGGACCATCAAATTTAAAAGTTGAGGAAGCGAGGTGTTCCTTTAACACATGAAAAAATGGAGGATGAATAATCTTCTTCTGAAGAGGATGAGATAATGAAAAATAATGAAGAAGTGAATAGTGACAGGGAACTTCAGGTTTCTAGGAAGAGGAAGGACATGGTTAGAGGTTTGCAAGAAAGAGATACTGAGGATAAGGAGGTTGCTACTAAGGAAGAAAGGTGAAAGAAACACAAGTCCAATATACTCATTCTACAATGAGCACCTCATCTACTAGGGAAATTGATATGCATGATTTCAAATGTGAAGAATGAATCAGGACAACAATATGAAATAGAAATTCTACCCCAAGGAGTCCATGATGAACATACATCAACACAATCAGTACAACATGAGGCTTAGGAGAAAAATTTGACATTTCCAACCATATGTCAAAGTGGAAAAAAATTTTTAGGAGAGGATTTGGGTGAATCCAATGTCCCCAATCCTAATGAGGAAGTGGAAAAAGAGATCATTTCAGCCTTAAGGGGAATTAATGATGATGATCAGATTGAGGATGGGATGGAACCATCCATAGTGCCCAATTGGTTAAAGAGCATCATAGAGAAGAAGTCAGTAGAGGAAGTCTAGCTAATTGAAGACTTGGATGATTTTCTAGAATGGATTGGTAAAACTAAAGAGAAAAACAAGGCTAATAAATTCTGCCAAATCACTAGAGCCAATTCAGGATCACACATCTTGCAAGTAGAAGTTTGAATGGTTGACAAGTATATAGAGGAAATTACTCTGATGGAATATAAAGTCACAACACTTGATTTTGGGTCATCAACAAAGAAGCAACAATTTTAAGAGCTTAATGATACCCAAAATGCAATTGAATCAAGTGTAGACAGAGCTGAAGAGAAGAAGGACATGATGGGATTGGAAAATATGAGGTTGGAGTACACACAGAGATTGATGATTCCAATAAGGTAGGAGAAAGATGCACTTTTACCATGAATTTCCATTCCTCAGGAATCATTTGATAGCTATGAAGCAATGAAGATTACAAATTAGGAAGTAAAGGGATGCTTTGTAGGTATTCAAAAAAAGAAAAAAACTTTGTAACAGATTATATCCACTTATATTACAAAATAATGTCTCTTATGAGCATAATATAGAGTTAAGAGGAAATGTGGAAGATTTCCAAACAGTTCAAGACAAGATAATTCCTTGCCAAGTAAAGCATCAAAAAGAATTCCTATTCCAACTTTGATCTAGGAATGGGTGATTGAAGAAGGAGACATATATGATTTCAATAATTGGTATTTTTCTTTGTTAATGATGAAATCAACATTTAACCTAGCAAAGAAGGATTTCCTTGAGATGTAAGGATCGATCAAGGAAAAATAACTAAAGATGCTCATGTCAATTGAGGAACTATTGGGCCAAGAGGCTACTACCGCAGGTGGTTTAAATTTAGAAGAGTCGAAGGAGAATTTACAAGTTACTTATTTCCAAGAGCTAGAGTTCATCAAGAGAAATCACTTGGCTGATTTTCTTTCCCTCATGGTCTTCATGGGAAATCTCTAGAAATAGGAATTCAAATGGGAAAACATCTTTTATGCAGGTGCAAAAAGTTTGGATGTGACAGAACTTCAACATGATGTCTTCCCAAGTGTCACAATGGAGGAGCTCGAGTTAGTGATGAGCATATTCATTGAATACACCATCTAGGAAAGAGATAAGGGAAACCATATTCTAGAGAGTAGTATTTTAGATGATTAGGTGTCATCTAATTTTCTCATTGGTTCTTGCTCCTCATAATAAGGAGAATATTCCATTTTTTTGTATTATGCTTAAAAATGCTAATTTCAAAATGATCTCGACATTTGATTTCAAATCAATATGGATTGTTGTTTGTAAGGTGACTCCTATACAAGCCCCCTCTTTTTATTTTGCAAGAGAGATTTTCAGAGAAATTGTTGCAAAGATACATCTTAAGTAATAAACAAAATTCATTGAAGGTTGGTGAAAATTATTTTTCTTTCAAAAGTTAGCATGGTTTCTTGTTTATCACTAGAATAGATTTATTTTGCAAGTTTTTAATAGATCAATGAATGATTGATAATATTGATTATGGTGAAATTGTTAAGTTCATACCTTTTATTATTGGATGATTTTCAATTGTTGTGTAAGGTTAGCTTGAACTCTTAATGAAAAAATTAAATTTTATCACTTTTTCATTGTTCTAAATGTTGGTGAACATAAGTAGTGTGGAAATCTATTAGGTACCTTAGAAATTGTTAAGCTCATACCTTTTATTATTGGATGAATTTCGTGAACAAAATTCATTGAAGGTTGGTGAAAATTATTTTTCTTTCACAAGTTAGCATGGTTTCTTGTTTATCACTAGAATAGATTTATTTTGCAGGTTTTTAATAGATTAATGAAGGATGATATAATTGCTTATGGTGAAATTGTTAAGTGCATACCTTTTATTATTGGATGATTTTCAATTGTAGTGTAAGGTTAGCCTGAACTCTTGAATGACAAACTTAAATTTTATTAATTTTTCATTGTTCTAAATGTCGGTGAACATAATTAATGTGGAAATCTATTAGGTACCTTAGAATATTGCACTATCTTTGTGGAGTTACGAAAATTGGAAAAGAAAAGATAGGTTTGATTTCACCTTTGTAGTATTGGTCTCTTGAATTCATAGGATTAGTACTGTCTTCATAAAATCCTCATCTTTTGCATTTTATTTTCAAATGTTTTCCTAGAAGTAAGTCCAAATAACTCAAAGCAATATCAAATTCAAACTAAAATTGTTGAAGGAAGTTGGTAAAACTTGGAATTGAGTAAAAAATCCTAGAACAATTATGTAAGTCCCACTTGGTTTACTAGCATACATCAAACTAATTGAGTCTATCCCAAACAAAAAAATTGCCTAGATTTGGAACCTTGGAGTCAACTTTGTGATCACATAGTTTAGCACATTGGATATTTTGTTAAAGAGAGGATAGAGTACCTTTGGTATTTTATTATGTGCTGAATGTGCATAAAATCCACACCAACAACTAGCTAATGATTTGGTGATGATATGTTGGACTATCTTAAGAATATCAAAGATGTGAAATTTAAACTTACTAAAATTGGTTTGCATGCAGGGATAAGAAGATTATTCATTAGTTACCCAACTTCTTACCTAGTACAAATAACACATCATGTCTATTCATGTAAACATATTTTTGGATAATACTATTGTACAATATTTAATAATGAATTAAAACTAAGTTAATTTGAGGGGGTTGTCTCCTACAAATGATAGTGGACTTGGAATAAAGTCCCATAATTAGGAAAGCACGTACGCTACTAAGAAAGTCAAGTTTCCAAAGGCAAGCTAAGAACAAATCTTCAAAGTCAAATTGTTGGTACATAGCAAGCCAAGTTATTTTACTATGAATTCCTCAATAAGGAAGTGAAAGATTATTAATTAAGGAAAACAACAGGGGCAGAGAACATTTATTACTCATGTTCCAATTACCATTCATTGGATTTCACTACATATAATCTTACTTAAAAATCATCTAGTAGGCCAATAGCCGCCCATTTAAAAAAAAAAAAAAGGTTAGTAATTAGATCAATTGTGCTACTTTATTGGCACCAATAACACATAATTATTGCGGTATTTGTGCATAATTATTAGATCAATTGTGCAATTTTTTTGGTTGTCAAAGAAGATGGGTAATGAGGCAATAGGAAATATGTCCTAGGTGACACTTTGAAATGACCATTGTTTGACCCTTGCATACATAATAGATCCCACAACGTTCATATTTAATACCCAAAAGCCAGAACAATATCTAAAAGTACTTGTATTGTCTTAAAAAGTTAGCACCCATTATTGGATGTCTTTAAGATCTATTAGAGCCTATTTTAGTGATTCCAAGATCTGAATGTCTTTATGCTTGATTTACCGCATCTTTCATTTTCTCTCCCTAAAAATTTTCACACTTCCCAAGACCTGGATATTCTTTGAATTTAACAATGATAGGACTAGGTCAAACTAAGCCATCCTTATCTTAGACTAGGCTGACCCAATTCAACCTTGTCCTAGGGCATTGTGCTTAAGTGGGCTCTGAGCCCAATGCAAAGGGTTTTCTTCCTGTTCTTTATTTGTGGTCGACCAAACAATATTGAATCCTAAAATAAGTATATAAGGGGGTCTTTTCCTCTCATTTTGACACCCATTATCCATTATTTTTCAATCCAATATTATCCAAGACTATTATGTGCAAGCAATTCATTGGTGATTTCTAGAGCAAGTGCAATAAAACCAATTAAGGATTTGGATTCAATATTTGAAGGAAAGAATCCATTTCAATATTTTCAAGCAAACGAAATCTTCTCTAATTGATGCAAATTTCTCTCCCATGATGGCCAAGTAGAAGAATTATCAAGCATGCAAGAAGATCCATTCCTCTCCTCCATTCAAGATTTCAACCATACTTTCATTTCAAGATCTAGGATTATCAAGTGTAGATCCATTGCATTTGTGAAGGCATCTTGGAGTCTACAACACATTCCAAACATACATTTCAATCATCTTCATGGATTAGACTAATTTCTACATCCATCCATGAGGGTTTTTTATGCAAGGTAAATTGAATTTTATCTTGTTAACATTACTTTCCTTATGCAATTACTATTTCATTTCAAGGTTGATTCCTATACAGGGGCTTGACCAAGAAAGTCCCTTTACACAACCTTTTCCCCCTTCTTATTGTTTGCAAGAACATATTTTGAGAGTTTTGGATTCGGATTTCAGGAGTTACATAGTCAGTGGCAGATTCTTTTTAGATTTTATCATATTTGGAGTCTCAAGGATTAAGTCAAATTTCTTGGACAAGGTCAAATTTGTTCGACATTGTCCTTTGGATCTAGAACTTTCATAGCTGGAAGTTACAAGTGTCAGAGTGCTAGATCCATAACCATTTATGATTCTGATAGTTGTGCGACAGTCAAAACTAGATATGAAGTTTGATGACATGTAATTGATTGAATGTTAGAAGATATTAAGTTGATCACCTAAATGCAGAAGGATAATGCAAGACATTAAATCAATTAATAGATTGTATTTTCATTGATGTCAACTTGATATAATCTAAATCGGTTATAATCAAAGTGTCAAAGACTTCAGAGAATCAAAGAGAAAAATATTATGCTTTCAGTAATGCATAAAAGAAATGCATTCACAATATGGCTTCAAACACCGAAGATCAGTGGACACCGACGAACATAGATCACCGAAAGTCAAGTCATAGTGATTCCCGAGAAAGAACTCTAACGAGCATTACCGATGAGCAAAATCACAAGCATACCTGACGGCTAGAAACATAGTGTAAACCGATGGAGAAGTCCGAGGAGAACTGGAGTGTTGATCAACGCTATCAAAGAGTTAAACACCAAAATTAACTTGAGTTCAAAAATGACAAAATATCTAGCTGGAAGAGCTAAATATTGAGTTAACTGGTAGTTATCATTGTTTTCATCGACAAGATAAGCTAGAGATAAGTAAATGATTTAAAGCTATTTTGTCCAGTTGGCAATAAGATCTCAACGAGATAAAATAGGAGTTTTGCTTTAAATCTAATTGGAGAGAATTGTGGATCACACCAAGATCAAGAAGATCAAGAACCTTACAATGGTGATATCATGTCTATAAAGAGATAACTCAATTCATTACGAATTGGTGTGGGGAGTAAAATGAAAAAGAGGATACTGAAGAGAAACTTCATACAGTCCTGATCAATCAAGCTAAGGAAAGAGTTAAATTTTTCCGTGGACACCAAGCAACAAAGCACAACATCACTGAGCAGAATCAAAGTGGAGCAAAGGTATAAACAGAGTTATATTGATCAGAATAGTTTTACGAGATTACAATAGATCTGAAAATCTGCAAGTATAAGTTGTATATGTGAACAGATCATACTGTTTCAGTTTAACCATTGATTCAGAAAGTATCTTAATCGAGCGGGATTTAAAGATCCTTTCTATATTGAGATACATCCCAAGGAGTATCAAAAAGTTTGATCAGGAAGATAACATGAGATCCCGGATACCTATTGACAGGCCAAGTGAGTGTTTGATCAAGGATGGTAGCATAGAGATGCTTGATATCAAGTGACATACTAAACTTTTAAATCCTCTAACAAGGTCACACCTAATAGTGTGTTTGTAACCTTTAACAGTGTTGGCTCTTCACCGAGCTCACTTTAGAAGAGTGAAAATTTTGAGTTACCGGTCCCAAGTGGTTTTTCCCTTAACAGGGTTTCCATGTTAAAATCCACGTGTCAATGTGTTTATGAGTCATTACTTTAGTGTTTTTCATTATACTTAACTTAACTAGATTGATTAGTATACTTTAGATAATTTACTGTCTTTCAAAAAATTAACAGACTGCTATTCGGTAAACATAAAGTAGAAGGTTTTACAAAGCATTCCGAGTAGTAGTAATTTGATATAAGTATTTGGAGGCATTCATCTTATAGGACTGAAGATAACTAGAGGCTGAATATTGTGGTACTAAGTTTTAAGGGTTGATTATTGGAATATTTTTGAGGCCACTGATTCACGCCCCCTCTTAGTTATTACTAACAATTGGTATTAGAGCTTGTGTGCTTAGAAACGGAGTTTAATAGCTCAAGCAAAAGATCAGAAGATGAACATACGAGATGTGCCCAAGTTGAATAAAGACAACGTTACATTATGGAAAAGAAGAATAAGACCACCTGTTAGGTATTGGAAATGATATTGTTTAATACTTAGATACTAAATATGTGCTTTCTACAGGACCTCACACTCTTGAGCAATTAAGATTCAAGCATGAGCATAACTGCATGATGATAGAACTTGCATCATCACTCTCCAATGCTAACATTGAAGATGTCAAAACCTGCACCTCTGCAAAGAAAATGTTGGATAAGTTGAAGCTGGTACATGGAGGAGATGCCAATGTACTCAGAGCAAAGGCAGAAAGCCTAAGAGGGATGTTTGATGACCTAAGGATGAAAGAAGGAGAAAACATTACTTAGTATAGCTGTAGAATCAAAGAGGTAGTAAATTCTATCTGAGGAGTTGGAGGTGTACTTTAAGAGGAGACAGTGGTAAGAGAAATATCAAGAACCTTATTGCCTGTTTATGCTATTAGAGTTTCTTCTATTCAAGAAATGAGAGCAGTTGCAAACAATACAGTTACTCTAGATAGTTTGATTGGAAGAATAATTTCATTTGAGATGAATAAATTTGACAATAGTGTCTTACCATCCATAGAATCTGCATTCAAATCTTCTCTAAAGATAAGTAACTCAAGTCATAGACATGCTGTTAGAAATGACAGTGATAGTGATAATGAGGATCACGGACTTGATGAGATTGAAGCACTAACGAAAAAAATATTGCAGAGAGGCAAAGACAGATACAAAGGTAAATTACCACTTCTATGTTTCAATTGCAAATAGGTTGGAAACTTTGCTGCAAGATGTCCAAACCGAAGAAAAGATGACAAAGGAAATGACAGATCATATGAGAAGAATTTTGATAAAGGTGATAATATAGATTACTAAAGCAACTGACAATCTGACAAGAGAGATACTCAAGAATGCAAGGACAAAGGGAAGAAATCTTGTTACCTAGCTGAGAATAGAGCTGATGACACCGACACAGAATCAGAAGAAGATATCGAGATGGTATTTGTAGCCATGAAGGATGATTCAAATGAAGATGAAAAAAGGTATATAGAAACTGCACTCATATCTAAAGTTAGTAAGAATGATGTCTGGATCATAGATAGTGGCTGCACTCACCACATGACCGGTGATAAACAAAACTTTGAGACTTTTGAATACTATAATAGTGGTTCAGTAAGAATGGGAAATGATACACCTTGTCCATTTGAAGGTAAAGGAACCATAATGTTGAATAACCTGATAAAATATGAAAATGCCTACTGGGTAAAAGGACTGAATTATAATTTGTTAAGTGTTTCTCAGTTGAACAATTTAGGTCACAGAGTACCATTTGAAAATAAGAAGGCAAAGATCTACAATGAATTAGGAAGGTTGATTGGTACCGGTGAGCAGACAAAAGGTAACCCTTTCTATCTTGATGACACTAACACCACTTGTTTAATGGCTAGAAACGAAGACATATGGTTGTGGCACAAAATATTGTGTCATTTGAACTTTGACAACATGATAAAGATAAGCAAGAAAAGGAATGTCAGAGGCTTACTGAGCATGACTAAGCCCGAGCATATCATGTGCAAAAAATGTCAAAAAGGTAAGATGCCAAAGTCTAGTTTCAAGAGCAAAAACCATACATCTACTGCAATTCTAGAATTAGTCCATACAGATCTATGTGGACCCATGAGGACAAAGAGCTACTATGGAGATAGGTACTTTATTCTCTTTGTTGATGATTTTTCTAGAATGATGACAATTATGTTTTTAAAAGATAAATCAGAAGCATTTAAGATGTTTAAATGGTAGAAAAAGAAAGTGAAAAGAAATTGAAATTCTTAAGGTTAGATAGAGGAGGGGAATTTACTTCAGAAGAATTCACTGACTATTGCAATGAGCATGGAATTAAAAGACAGGTTTCTACACCGATAACACCACAAAAAAATGAAATTGCTGAAAGGAGAAACAGATCAATTGTTGACTGTGCAAGAACATTGATGATTGAGAAACACATCACTCAAAATTTTTGGAGGGAAGTTGTCAGTACTCATGTCTACACATTAAACATAGTACAATTGAAGAAGGATACAAAGAAGACACCCTATGAGATTTGGTTTGGTCATACACCCAGTGTAAGTTACTTCAGAATCTTTGGTAGTCAATTTTATATATTGAAGGATGATAGAAATGGAAAACTTGACTGCAAAAGTGAAGAATGTATCTTCCTAGGGTATTCAACCAAAAGCAAGGCTTATAAATGTCTTAACTAGTCATCTAACAAAATCATTGAAAGTGCAAATGTGGAAATAGATGAATTTGTAGAAATGAATGATAAGGAAAGAAAAAAGGAACCGGAGGACTACAACAGGTTTGTTTATATAGAACCTGACACTCTACCCGAGTGTTGGCCCTCTTATAGTGCCCCAATTTAAAATTTTCAAAACTTAGCCCCTATCTTGTTATTATTGACCAAATTGCAGGATTTGCACGGTTGTTGATTCTTATCCTTGAAAAGATCATGCTTATAAAGATGAAAAGTGGAAGCATAAATCTTGAGCACCTTTGAACATGGTTCAAACTTGTTCAGAGTGGTTTGAGGGTGTTCAAACTTGTTCAACTGGGTTCAATGCAGTTCACAGGTTCAAGATGGTTCAAATAGGGTACAAGGAATATTTGTTAGTGTGTTAGAATATAATGGAAAGATGTCTCACATTTTACTACAGAGATTGGAAATGACACAAACATCACATGATATAAAATTTAAAATGGAGGGAAAGGATTCCTTACCTTTCATGTTGGCAATGTCGATTCATATCAAAAATTAAATGTTAAAAGTATTGCAGGGATGCAATTATTGTAGAATGCATGGAATACAATTAGGATGGGTATTTGCATTAATGGTAAAGATTACCATTTTATTATCATGGCTATACAATAGAAACAATAGAAATGCTGGAACACTATAGCAACTGTGCACAGTTTTGAAAATCTGAAATTCATCCAACTCATTGTGATCATGAGGTGATGGAATATTTTAGATAACCCAATGGTATGATGTTTGATTCATCTAGACATTAATATCAGTTCTAAGAAACAAGTGGTGGTGGCAATGGTGAATTTTGAGTGCAAAGAATGTGAAAGTTGCTGATAACATTAACACAAGTCTGATTTATTTTTTGATAGTTTTATATGTCTCTACTTAGAGCTCCGTAACTTTTTACTCAGACATAATTTGGAAAATTACTTCGGTGGAGTTGGGAGAAATTAGGATAGCTCAAACATATCTAAAACTGAAGGAGATCCAACGGTGGACTAAATAGTTATGACCCCGAACTGAGGCCTAATTTGACTGTCATAAATATTTTTAAATTTGCCCAGCAGCAAGAATTTTTATTGATGATTAATGTATTCATATGCCACTTGTCCAAATATCATTTGAAGATGTTAAATTGTATCCTTATAAACTTTTAAATCAATAGTTTATAAAGATATCAAAATATAAATGAGAGAAGATCACAAGAGGACAAATAAAATAAAGATTAGAGAGGAAATGATTTTCAAGAATCAGTTACAGTAACTGAATAACTACCGATAAGATATTATTTATTGGGGGAAAGTTGATGAGATGGGGTTCCGTTTCTTCTTTTTCTGCAGTCTGTGTGCTCCAGCAAAGGAAAATTATTTCTTATTGTAACAAGGGAAAGAGGGAATGCATGTAATGTTTTCAGTCATAGTTTTTGTGCAGGGACAACATGGTCTTTGAGCCATTTGGTTATGTATTAAAAGGAAAGAAAGAAATATATATTAAATCTGTGAGTTTGAATATTTTCTTCTTGATTGCGTGTAGTCTGTGAGCTATTCCAGTCATCATTTTATGCTATCCTGCTCATTATAGTTGTGCATATGAATGTCATAAATTCTATGAGTTCCATTCATTCATTTATCTAGAAACAAAATATAAAATCTCCCTCTCATGCCCCTACAGTGGGAAGAATAAGTGAATGGTCTGTGTGCTATGCATTTGGTTTTCATTTAAATTATTAAATCCATAATCGCATTCACACCATGTTGATGGGTGAATGTTGGAATGCCTTTTTGTCTTCTGGTTAAAGACATAACTAATCTTTTATTTCATTGTAAATCTTTCTAAGAGGGAGCTGTACCTCTCAATTCAGAGGAAAGTTATCAATCCAATGATAACTTCTCCAACTGTTAGTAGCATTTATACTTCTATTTGGGCATTATGAGTCATTATATGTTATTGTTTTTGAAGTGCAAATTTATTTACTAACATCGAGAAACAGTGTGTCACTCCTGAGCATCAAAACATTGCACCCGAGCATCAGGCTACAATTACCGATGATCAGGATAATCCTCAAGATGATGTTCCGAACAATGGAGATGAAATAAAGGTGAAGAAGATAATCAGAATGGTGAACACAGAGCTGAACCAAAACTTGCCAAGTATGTCAGAAGACATCATCCATAGAATCAAATCATAGGAGACAAGAAGGCTGGAACAAGAGAAAGAAGTAAGTCACTTAACACTAGATGTTTACTTTGTGATTTTTAGCCTAAATATGTTAATAATGCACTTGAGAATGAAGAACGGGTCAGTGCTATGAATGTTCTATTGAGAAGAACAATACATGGATGCTAGTACCAAGACCAGATGACAAGAATGCCATCGGTACCAAATGGATATTCAGAAACAAGCTGGATGAGAATGGAGAAGTCACTAGAAACAAAGCAAGGTTAGTATGCAAGGGATATGCACAAGAAGAAGGTATTGATTATGGAGAAACCTTTTTACCCATTGCTAGACTAGAAGGAGTTAGAATACTACTTGCTTATGCTACATTTAAAGGATTCAAGGTATACCAAATGGATGTCAAATCTGCATTCCTAAATGGAATACTCAAAGAAGAGGTATACATTGAACAACTAGAAGGGTTTGTTGATCTAGACAAGAGAAACATGGTATGTAGACTACACAAAGAATTGTATGGATTGAAACAAGCACCAAGAGCCTAGTATGAAAGACTTCACTCATATTTCATTAGCATAAAATTTGTTAGAACAAGTGAAAATAACAATCTATACTTAAAAGAAGATACCGATGGTAATATTCTGATTGTTGATATTTTTGTTGATGATATCATTTTTGGGGGAAATGAATTTTTATGCAAATCCTTTGCTAATGAAATGAGAAAGGAATTTGAAATGTCTATGTTTGGAGAGATCAAATTATTTCTTGGTCTACAAATTCTTCAACAAAATGTAGGCATATACATCATTCAATCCAAATACATCAAGGAAGTGCTAAAGCTATTCAAGATGGAAGATTCCAAACAAGTTGGAACACCTATGGCTACCAGATGTAAGCTGACAAAATAGACAAATCCAATGAGGTAAATTAGACCTTATATAGATCAATGATTGGCAAACTAATGTATGTTTTTCACACCAGACCAGATATATCACACGCAGTTGGAATTGTTGCAAGATTCTCTGCTAATCCCAAAGAATCTCATATGAATGTTGTCAAAATAATTCTGAGATATCTGAAGAACACCGAGGACTATGGATTACGGTACAAAAGAGAAGGAAAATCTAAGCTACAAGTCTATATAGATGCTGATTGGGCTGGAAACATTGATGACCAAAAGAGCACAACTGGAGGAGCATTCTTCATGGGTGACAGACTTGTCACATGGATCAACAATAAGCAAGGATGCATCTCTCAGTCTATTGCAGAAGAAGAATATGTAGCTGCTGCTGTAAATTGCTCTAATATTGCATGGATCAAAAAATTGCTGGAAGGTATGCATATGAAGATCCTTGAACCAGTAATTATCTATTGTGATAATACCAGTGCAATTAACATTTCTAAGAACCCAGTCATGTATGCTAAGACTAAGCATATTGCTATCAAGTATCACTCTCTAAGAGAAAAAGTGCAAGCAAAAGAAGTGACACTAGAATATGTTCAATCAAAGGAATAGTTAGCTGACATATTCACCAAGCCATTACCGAAGGATACTTTTGAATACTTGAGACAGAGACTAGGGGTCCAACCCTTGTTTATCGGTCAGTAATCTAACTAAGAGGTTGCATCAGCCTATACCAAATTTGAAGATCAGTCATGTTGATGCAAACACTGAGATGAAGAACAAAAGATACATCTGTACATTACAAGGTACATATCTACACTGAAAATCATAATATTGTATTTCTAATGGATAGGGAAATTCAAGGAATATATTATGCAAAGAGATAGAACATGATATAGATGATAAAACAAGAAGAAGTATTTTTTTTTGGCATTGTTGTCAAAGGGAGAGATGATCTCATTATCATCAAGGAAATATTATCATCAGGGAGAGATTTTCTTTATCATAACAAAGGGAGAGATGATCTCATTATCAAAAGGAGAGATGATTCCATATCACATAAGGAGAGATATGATAAAGGGAAAGATTATATCATTATCCATAAAAAGAAGTTCATGAGAATCAGAAAGGAAGAGTTAATCAATATTCTAAGGGACAGAAATTCATTACATATGAAATATCCATCTACGGGAGAGAAGTAACAAAGGAAGAGAATTCACACAGAGAAAGATTGCTATCAAAGGAAAAATAGATTATCAAGAAGAGGAACAATCAAGGCAGAGCACATATTAGAAAATAGATTTCAGATGATACATCTATCAAGAGAAGGGATTGAATATTGAAGACAACCACTCTACATGAAACAAATATAAGCTATTTTTGAGCTTATCGAGAGCCAGACATTTGTAATAGTTACATTAGGAAAGCTTGATGAAACTGTATATTATCATATTGTATTAGTGATAGTATAGTATGATAATGTAGTATGTTGCCATCAATGCCAAAGGGAGAGATTGATGACATGTAACTGATTGAATGTTTGAAGATGTTAAGTTGATCACCAAAATGTAGAAGGATAATGTAAGCCATTAAATCAGTTAATGGATTGTATTGTCATTGATTTCAACTTGATATAATCTAAATCGGTTATAATAAAAGTGTCAAAGACTTCAGAGAATCAAAGAGAAAAATATTATGCTTTCAGTAATGCATAAAAGACAAGCATTCACAATATGACTTCAAACACCGATGGTCAGTGGACACCGATGGACAGAGATGACCGAAAGTCAAGTCATAGTGATGCCCGAGAAAGAAAACCGATGAGCATTACTGGCGAGAAAAATCACAAGCATACCCGACGGCCAGAAACATAGTGTAAACTGATGGAGAAGCCCGAGGAGATTTGGAGTGTTGACCGATGCTATCAAAGAGTTAAACACCAAAATTAACTTGAGTTCAGAAATGAAAAAATATGTAGCTGGAAGAGCTAAATATAGAGTTAACTGGTAGTTATCATTGTTTTCATCAACAAGGTAAGCCAGAGATAAGTAAATGATTTAAAGTTGTTTGGTCCAGTTGGCAAGAAGATCTTAGTGAGATAAAATAGGAGTTTTTATTTAAATATAATTGGCAAGAATTGTGGATCACGCCAAGATCAAGAAGATCAAAAACCTAACAACAGTGATATCATGTCTATAAATAGATAAATCAATTCATTACAAATTGGTGTGGGGATTAAAATGAAAAAAAGAGGATGTTGAAGAGAAATTGATGAAGAGCAACTTCATACATTCCTGATCAATCAAGCTAAGGAAAGAGCTAAAGTTTTCTACAGACACCGAGCAACAGATCACATCATCACCAAGAAGAATCAAAGTGGAGAAAAGGTATAAATAGAGTTATATTGATCAGAATAGTTTTATAAGATTACAATAGATTTGAAAATCTGCAAGTATAAGTTGTATATGTGAACATATCATACTGTTTCAGTTTAACCATTGATTCAAAAAGTCTCTTAACCAAGTGGGATTTAAATATCCTTTCTATATTGAGATACATCCCAACGAGTATCAAAAATTTTGATCATGAAGATAGCATGAGATGCCAGATACCTATTGATAGCCCAAGTGAGTGTTTGATCAAGGATGGTAGCATAGAGATGCCCGATATCAAGTGACAGACTAAACTTTTAAATCCTCTAATAAGGTCCCACCTAATAGTGTGTTTGTAACCTTTAACAGGGTTGGCTCTTCACCGAGATCACTTCAGAAGAGTGAAAATTTTGGGTTACGGGTCCCAAGTGGTTTTTTCCCTTAACAGGGTTTCCACATTAAAAATCCACGTGTCAATGTGTTTATGAGTCATTAATTTAGTGTTTTGCATTACACTTAAATTAATTAGATTGATCAGTATACTCTAGATAATTTACTATCTTTTGGTAAATTAACAGACTGCTATTCAGTAAACATAAAGTAGAAGGTTTTACAAAGCATTCCGAGCAGTAGTAATTTGATATAAGTATTTGGAGGCATTCATCTTATAGGAATGAAGATAACTAGAGGCTGAATATTGTGGTACTAAGTTTTAAGGGTTGATTATTGGAATATTTTTGCGGCCACTGATTCACCCCCCCTCTCAGTTATTACTAACAATTGGTATCAGAACTTGTGTGCTTAGAAAGGGAGTTTAACAACTCAAGCAAAAGATCACAAGATGAAAAGACGAGATGTGACCAAGTTGAATAAATACAACTTTGCTTCATGGAAAAGCAGAATAAGACTCCACCTATCAGGTATTGGAAATGATATTGTTCAATATTTAGATACTGAATATGTGATACCTATAGGACCTCACACTCTTGAGAAATTAAGAGTTAAGCATGAGCATAACTGCATGATGATAGAACTTGCATCATCACTCTCCGATGCTAACTTTGAAGATGTCAAAACCTGCACCTCTACAAAGAAAATGTGGGATAAGTTGAAGCTAGTACATGGATGTACTCAGAGCAAAGGAAAAAAGCCTAAGAGGGAGGTTTGATGACCTAAGGATGAAAGAAGGAGAAAACATTACTTAGTATAGCTGCAGAATCAAAGAGGTAGTAAATGCTATCCGAGGAGTTGGAGGTGTACTTGAAGAGGAGATAGTGGTAAGAAAAATATCAAGAACCTTATTGACTATTTATGCTATTAGAGTTTCTGCTATTCAAGAAATGAGAGCAGTTTCAAACATTATAGCTACTCTAGATAGTCTGATTAGAAGACTAATTTCATTTGAGATGAATAACTTTGACAATAGTGTCTTACCATCCATAGAATCTGCATTAAAATCTTCTCTAAAGATAAGTAACTCAAGTCATAGACATGTGGTTAGAAATGATAGTGATAGTGATAATGAGGATCAAGGAATTGATGAGATTGAAGCACTAATGGCAAGAAGATTGCAAAGAGGCAAAGACAAATACAAAGGTAAATTACCACTTGTATGTTTCAATTGTAAAGAGGTTGGACACTTTGCTATAAGATGTCCAAACCAAAGAAAAGATGACAGATCATATGGGAAGAAGTTTGATAAAGGTGATAATAGAGATTACCCAAGAAACTGACAATCTCACAAGAGAGATACTCGAGACTACAAGGACAAAGGGAAGAAAGATTGTTACCTAGATGAGAATAGAGCTGATGACACCGAAACTGAATCAAAAGAAGACATCGAGATGGTATTTGTAACCATGAAGGATGATTCAGATGAATATGAAGAAAGGTATGTAGAAATTGCACTCATATATTAAGTTAGTAAGAATGATGTTTGGATCATAGATAGTGGCTGCACTCACCACATGACCGGTGATAAACAAAAGTTTGAGACTTTTGAATACTATAATGGTGGTTCAGTAAGAATGGGAAATGACACACCTTGTCCAGTTGAAGGTAAAAGAATCATAATGTTGAATAACTTGATAAAATGTGAAAATACCTATTGGGTAAAAGGACTGAATTATAATTTGTTAAGTGTTTCTTAGTCGAACAATTTAGGTCACAGAGTACCATTTGAAAATAAGAAGGCAAAGATCTACAATGAATCAGGAAGGTTGATTGGTACCAGTGAGCAGACAAAAGGTAACCTTTTCTATCTTGATGACACTAAAACCACTTGTTTAATGGCTAGAAACAAAGACATATGGTTGTGGCAGAAAATATTGTGTCATGTGAACTTTGACAACATGATAAAGATAAGCAAGTAAAGGAATGTCAGAGGCTTACCGAGCATGACTAAGCCCAAGCATATCATGTGCAAAAATTGCCAAAAAGGTAAGATGCCAAAGTCTATTTTAAAGAGCAAAAACCATACATCTACTGCAATTCTAGAATTAGTCCATACAGATCTATGTGGACCCATGAGGACAAAGAGCTACTATGGAGATAGGTACTTTATTCTCTTTGTTGATGTTTTTTCTAGAATGATGACAGTCATGTTTTTAAAAGATAAATTAGAAGCATTTAAGATGTTTAAATGGTATAAAGCAATGGTAGAAAAAGAAAGTGAAAATAAATTGAAATGCTTAAGGTCAGATAGAGGAAGGTAATTTACTTTAGAAGAATTCACTAACTATTGCAATGAGCATGGAATTAAAAGACAGGTTTCTGCACTGAGAACACCACAACAAAATGAAATTGCTGAAAGGAGAAACATATCAATTGTTGACTATGCAAGAACATTGATGATTGAGAAACACATCACTCAAAATTTTTGGAGGGAAGTTATCAGTACTGTTGTCTACACATTAAACATAGTATAATTGAAGGACACAACGAAGACACCCTATGAGCTTTGGTATGGTCATACACCTAATGTAAGTTACTTCAGAATCTTTGGTAGTCAATTTTATATATTGAAGGATGATAGAAATGGAAAACTTGACTGCAAAAGTGAAGAAGGTATCTTCCTAGGGTATTCAACCAAAAGCAAGGCTTATAAATGTCTTAACAAGTCATCTAACAAAATCATTGAAATTGCAAATGTGAAAATAGATGAATTTGCATAAAAGAATGATAAGGAAAGAAAAAAGGAACCAGAGGACTACAACAAGTTTGTTTATACATAACCTAACACTCTACCTGAGCAATAGTGTGTCACTCCCAAGCACCATAACATTGCATTCGAGTATCAGGCTGCAATTACCGACGATCAAGATAATCCTCAAGATGATGGTCCAAACAATGGAGATGAAAATGAAGGTGAAGAAGATAATTATAATGATGAACACAAAGCTGAACTGAAACTTGCCAAGTATTTTAGAAGACATCATCCATAGGATCAAATCATAGGAGACAAGAAGGAGGGAAAAAGAACAAGAAGTAAGTCACTTAACACCAGATGTTTACTTTGTGATTTTGAGCCTAAATCTGTTAACAATGCACTTGAGAATGAAGAATGGGTCAGTGCTATGAATGAGGAAATATAACATATTGAGAAGAACATTACATGGACACTAGTACCAAGACCAGATGACAAGAATATCATCGGTACCAAATGGATATTCAGAAACAAGCTGAATGAGAATGTAAAAGTCACTAGAAATAAAACAAGGTTAGTATGCAAGGGATGTGCACAAGAAGAAGGTATTGATTATGTTGAAACATTTGCACCCATTGCTAGACTAGAAGGAGTTAGAATACTACTTGCTTATGCTGCATTTAAAGGATTCAAGGTATACCAAATGGATTTCAAATTTGCATTCCTAAATGGAACAATGGAAGAAGATGTATACATTGAACAACCAGAAGGGTTTGTTGATCCAGACAAGAGAAACATGGTATGCATACTACACAAAGCCTTGTATGGATTGAAACAAGCACCGAGAGCCTGGTATGAAAGACTTCACTCATATCGCATTAGCATAAAATTTGTTATAACAAGTGAAAAATAACAATCTATACTTAAAATAAGATACCGATGGTAATATTATGATTGCTTAAATTTTTGTTGATGATATCATTTTTGGGGGAAATGAATTGTTATGAAAAATCTTTGCTAATGAAATGAGCAAGGAATCTAAAATTTCTATGTTTGGAGAGATCAAATTATTTCTTGGTCTACAGATTCTTCAACAAAATGCAGGCATATACATCACTCAGTCCAAATACATCAAGGAAGTGCTAAAGATATTCAAAATGGAAGATTCCAAACCAGTTGGAACACCTATGGCTACCAGATGTAAGCTGATAAAAGAAGAAAAATCCAATGAGTTAAATCAGACCTTATATAGATCAATGATTAGAAAAATGATGTATGTTGTTCACACCAGACCAGATATAGCACACGCAGTTGGAATTGTTGCAAGATTCTCTGCTAACCCCAAATCACACTCCATCCTCAAATCTCGATATTGCATTAGCACCCATTCATCATTTTGGGTTGTGCTAATCTAATTTGGGTTTGAAGGTGAATCATTTGGGGTGTTCCTAATGTATCATAGGCCCATGTACCATTTAATTTGGTGAGTGATCTTCCTCCATAGCATTTCTCACCATTTTTTATGACACATTTTGGTGAACCCGAATTAGTACATTTCCATTCTAATTTTGGTGTTAGATTATCCTTCTTTTCATTTCTATAATAGATCTATTTTTTATTTACATCATATTGCATATAGATATCTACATTTACAATACATGCTTAAATTTGATAGTTAAATTTGCTTGGATTGAATATTTATTTTAAATTGCATTGCATCTCCTTTCATTCCCTTGTGCATGATCTTTATCACTTTGAGTCCAACCTATAAAATTCTAGTTAGAAGAATTTATAGACTCATGGGTTCCTTTGATCCCAAACCCTCCTTTCCTAGGAATCTTGACGAGACCAACATGCATCTTAGTGATCCTAATCCTAACATGGAGAATAAATCTTCTCATTCTTTACATGATGAAGAAGAAGCATTAAGGGATCCTCCTGATCAAGTCCAAAAACTTTCCCATGAATTTGAGAAGTTTGAACAATGGCTAGGTCAAGGAAACAATAATCATGAAATTATTTCCATTGTAGAAAGCTTAAGGAAACTTATTCATAATGATGAACATGGTGTTAACCTATTGCATAGTATTTCTCATCTTGTTGATGCCAATATCAAACCCATTAGGGATTGTGCTCAATATATAGGCTTTACTCCACCCACTACAAGTGTTGATACCACTTTTCCTATCTCTACTTCCATTCCTAGCGTGTCCACTTATTCTCCACCTATCATCACAACTTCAATTCAAAATTCCAATCCTACACACGCGAATCTTCCTAATCCTACTGTTCCTTCTATTCCTTCAAGTGTATCATGTGTTTCATTTACATAATCCATGTGTACTTATCACAGTGTTCCTTTTTCATATTCAACCTGTTAGAGCTCTAAATTTTTGGCAAAATTTGGAGTTCTATATAGTGATAAAACCCTAAGAAATGACCTCCTAAAATCCATGCCCAAGAATTTATGAAATGATGGAGCACATGAAATGGGATAAAAAATTATATATTATTTTAAATTGAAATCCAAAGGATTAAGGAAGGAAGTTTTGTGATAGGAACAATCAAAATTCTATGAGCAAAGGTTTTAGAGATGCTGTAATTTCAACTTGTTATAAAGATGAAGCCAACAGAGAATAAAAATGACCAGAACATAAAAATATAAAAATGACCCACTTCAGAAAATCCAATTTCCAAGCTCGAATAAAACTCTTAGATTTTAACGAGGTGTTTTGGGTTTCCTACCAAACCCAAACCCGAACGATAGGTAGTTACTCTTTAATTAGTTGATTAATTTTTCGTAATTTTTTTTATAAGGTGGTGTGTTTTCACCCTAAAGGGGTGTGAAAACCATTCAAACACACATATATATATGTGGTTTAAAATATAAATGTAATAAGAAGAATCATCTTGTGATTTTTTTTATACAAGGCACAATTGATGTTTTATTCAAATCATATGACCAATTGTATGCTACCATATTTTCAAGATTAATATAAACCAAGAGTTATTTTTCTTTCAATGATGTGCTTTTGTTATCTTAAATGATTAGTTCCTTATGATATATGTTTCATGAAAATAGAGGCCAAATGTGTTGTCTTATGGAATAGTACTTTGGATATGTTATAGTTTGTGTTACTCCAACTACACATTGAAGTTGTCATCAGTTATCAAGCAGACATAATGGACAAATGGTAGCAGAGTCAAAACAAGACAATTGGTATATTCACTGAAGTACATAGTTAATCGAGAGCACTGATCATGCCCAGAGTTAACTGAGTATAGTGATACCCGAGTAGTAGATAACACCAAGCTACACAACATAACCGAACAATAGTATAACCGAGATACATAGTCTACACCAAGCACCGAGAGACAACATTAACCGAGTGGAATAGAGGCCACATAAAAGTTTGATATGGTCCATTATACTATGTAACAACTTTTTAGCTGATCTAGATAACGGTTTACATGATCGAGGAGGACATTAATTATAGATATACAACATTAATTGTTTATATCTCCTATGTGTAGATGATCAAGGTAAATTATGTACACCATTGATCTTAGGGTAGGGATGTAATTGTTAAGCCCTAATTAGGTCATATCATTTGATATATAAATGTATAAATGTCATTTTTTAATGTATTTGGATCAAGAAATAATCAAGTAGCTGCCATACTACAGACATTAAAGATCAGACAAGGGATTTTAAGGACAAGGAACTACATTACATAAATCAGTTTCTAGAACTAAGGCAAGGCTACCGAGTAGAAGGTATTATCATTCACATTGAGGTGATATGTTTTGTATGCACTTAATGGATCTATATCAAAAATATTAAGATTTTATATATTTCAGATCAAAACTTCCATTACTCTCTAACAATTGTAATAGACCCCAAAATCTCTTAACAGAGTAGACTTAACCATCTTATTGTAAATCTCCTAACTGCGTGCACACATAGATTGTGTTGCTAAATCCTCACATGAGGTATATCTAATCGATATCATTGTTACTCCTATCAGGTTAAGATCATCAGAAGTGATCACTCTTTGTAAGCTTTAAAATGCTTCTTTATTGCTGGAGTAGTGAAGTTTTGTGGGTCTCATCCCCACTGCAGTTTTTACCTTCTAACATGGCTTTTCTGTGATACCAAAATACTAGTGTCATGAGTACTTAATTTCATGTATGTGTATTGTTTATTTTACATGCATTTACATTTCAAAAGTGATACTATATGTTTTATGTAAGAATTATGCTCAGTTGGTTAATATAGAATAGTGGTTACAAAGAATTAATTAAAAGTGTTTAAGGGTACCGATTCATCCCTCCCCTCTCAGTACACACCCTTTCCATTATCCCAACAATTGGTATCAGAGCTAGCTCTCTTATTTTGAAGGTTTAATCACTGAAGATAAAAGATATTACAATGGAAAGGTATACACTTGATAAAACTATTGAAAATTAGAAGTTACAGCTGCAGATCTATGTTGAACAATACAAGGAAGCCAAAGAGAAACTCAGGGAGATGTTGATTAAGAGAAAGGAAATGGAACTTCACTATCGTGAGATTGATTATCATGAAGAAGATATTTATGACCCATTTGATACATCTGGATCTGAATCTAGTGGTATATATGATGCATCTGAAGGAATCATATCAAAACTATCTAAAAGCAATCAACAACTTACTGAACAAGTGAAAGCAATGTAGATTGGTCAAGATACACAAATGGTTAGAATGGTTGAAGTCTTGAATGATGCAAAGAAAGCTGAACAAGATAGGAACATGGCTATTGATGACAAAAGATAGATGACTAAAAAACTACAAGAGAAGGAAACTGAGATATCGAGACTTACTGAACATTACTTTGAGATCACAAATCAAGTGGTTTTCTATGAATCATGAGGCGAACCGAGTGAATACTAAACTTGAAAAAATAATAGATGATATTGGTGTATTGAAAGAAGAAAATGAAAATCTGAGACATGAAGTGAAGATTTTACAACAACATAATGAAGTGAGTAAGAGATCTAAAGAAAGCACTAAGAGAATGGATGAATTTCTGAACCATCAAAGAAGACTGAACAACAATACCAGATTAGGGTATACCAAGCAAGGAGAATCATCAAATCAAGCTAAACAAAGGAATGTATGATCAAATTCAAATCCTAAGAAGCCCTCTTTCCATTACTGTGGAAAACCTGGCCACACATCAAATGTTTGGAGGAGTACAGCAAAAGGTATTCCTAAAAACCCTCCTAAATTTAATGGTATTTGCTATAACTATAATAAGCATGGACATCAAGCACATGATTGTAGATCCAAGTTGAAAAAACCACAAAATAAACCATACATGGATAAATACTATCAAAACTGAAACATGCATGGTCATACATCACAGGCATGCAGAAGGAACACAAAGCAAATCTAGAAGCCTAAAGGACAAGAAAAGGTAAATCAACCAAGAAGACAAGGAAATGCTTATGCATGGGATTATAATACTTGGAGTAGTTGTACAACATGTGGAAAATATGAGCATATAGCATAAAATTGTATGAGACAATGGTGAACCAAGTCTAGGAATTGGTCAAACTTTGGTATGACATGCTCTCATCATCACAAAGTCGGTCACTTAAGAAGAGATTGTGCAGACCAAATAAATCCTTATGGAAATGGAAATACAATTGATGCAATTGTAAGGATCAAAAATCAAATGTGGAGAAGAGCATTAAATGATAATGTAGGACCAAGCACAACAGTTGGTGATATCTCATCCAATGGGTTAGGTTGCTCCACCATCTCCAAATGAGCAATATAAGTAGGCAAGGAAATATGTTTTGCAAAGATAAATGTTACATAAGTTCCTATATTCATTGCACATATGACAAATTAGCATGAATTGAGATGCACTATGGTATTTTACTTTTGATTACTTTGATCTTGTTGAGTCGGTTAATATGTACCAAGTTGGAACTGCCAGTCAGTGAAAATGTGAAGAGACAACCAAGTTACTATGGTAATCGAGTATATGGTATACTCACTGAGTTGAAGCATTGTTAGTGTTAACCAAGAATTATGTTTGTTCACTGAGTAGTTGGTGAGAAGAATTTATTAAACTTCCCTAAGTCATTTTCTATAAATTTGGTCGACATGAACTCATTTGTTCACACCACGTTCACATAAGCAGAACAAAGAAAAAGAGAGAAAAGTTGCAGCAAAGCTTTTTCAAAGCATTCTACAGAGATTTAAGAGCGTTCTGAGGAAAAAGAGGTTATTCAGTATGCATTCTGTTATTCCTGAGCTATTTAGACACTGTTCATGCTTGAGCTCTAAACTAGAAATCATGGTGTTTACATCTCAAACCATGAAAGACAAGATGAAGAAGGACAAAAAGATCATTTTGGTGAAGAAATCCACTTGCACAGAGTTACACTATAAGATTCATCCACAAGTTGTAGCACAACCAGATGACAAAGGCGTGTTTTCATCTATCCTGCCTAGTGTTTTAATAGTCCAGGACATGCGTGCCTAAATTCACTGCAAAATAGGTGAAATCAGAGCCTTTGAACTTATTTCCACTTATCAATCACTATGCACAGATGGGAAATTGAAAGATCACAAATATTTGAAGGTTAAAGGGTTAACCTATGCCCTAGATTTCCTGAAGGTATTCAAGACCGAGTGGATTTGCATTATTCTGAGCCATGTACATGATGGAAAGCTATGGTTGGATGAGCCCAAGAAAATAACCAAGGATTTTATTCATTCTGTGACAAGTTATCCCATATGTGATAAATCAAAGGCATTCATGAATCCACCAAGAACAAAAATATAGAAGTTAACAGGAGCCAAATGGGATGGTAGAGGTCTCAAGATCAATTGCATTAGTGATCTTGAAATGAGGTTCGGTGCTTATGTCATTGGTTACAAAATATTCATAATCTAGTAGAATGAATAGTGTTGCTTGCGGAGCTGTAGACATAGCCTACAAAATTGTCAAGAAAGGAGCACAATTTGACCTTGCCGAGCTGTTGTAGAGGTAATTTGAAGAAAAAATGAAGACTATTAGAACTACACGGTCAAATACATGTAAGTTTGAGTCGCTACTACTATGCATATTTTTCTACCTACAAAATTTCTTTCCATCCACTGGTACAGTTAAATGGAATTCCAAACGACCAGTTACAATGCAAATCAATGATATGATTACAAGCCTAGGAACAAATTTTGAACCAATCATGAATGATTATTTTTCCAAGTTTAAAGTTAGGAGGAAAAGAGGACCAGAATTCCACTACAATTGGTAGATAAGTACAAAGATGATATATGTTTTGTAGTTGATACTGATACAACTCTAATCAAGGCAGTACAACCGAGGACATCATGACTACCTCCATTAGAATATAAATTATATATTAATACTGAATCTGAGGCTATTGAATTTTTTTTGAATAAGCCTGTTGACAAATATCCCATGAGATTTGGCACATTTGATGAAGCCAAGACTTGAATATCTATAGGTCTACAAGTACAAAAATTGGGCAGGAAAAAGACAAAGCTTGTGAAAACATTGAAGAGGAAATTTTCTATAATAGATGAAGAGTTAGATAAAATAGTAGATGATACCGAGGAGTAGACCTCAGTTGGTAAAGATGATGAACTGGAACATGATACTGATGCCACCAAACCAAATAAAGAACAAGATAAGGAACCTAAGGCCAAAAGGAGAAAAAGTATAAAGACTGAGTCTCCATCACTGACCGGATTACAATCGGTGACTATGGATTCCCAACCTTTGAAGAAAGGTATTGCAAAGATCACAAGAGCCTCACCAAAGTTTACATACCAGATAAGAAAATAGAAGGGTACTACGGAGAATCCTGCATGGAGGCAAATGAAAATATATGTAAGGAACAAAGATGACAAGGATAATTCTGATGACAATCCATATCAATTCAAGGTTGTACAGAATAAGGTACCTCAGACTATTGATTAAATTATAGAGGCAATCATCACAACCGGACGATTAGGACATCCAAAGATACATGCCTATTCTGATCTGACTACCAAGAACAAGGACAAGCTTGAAGAAGCAATCATAGGTATGATGATCAACTTTAAACAAGTTCCACTTGAATTTTCTTCTTATCTTCCATCCGAGTTATATGATAAGATATCATCAAGATGGACTTATGCACTTCACACTTAGAAAACAGATGAGAGAGGCAACTCTCAGTCTAATTAAAGCTGACTGCACAGTAGAACAGATAAATGATATCATGCAACAATATGCCAAGAAATTTCATAAGAAGGCATAGGCACTGAAAATATTACAAGGAAATATGAAAGAAGTGGATATAGAGAGCACACAAAGATGGATTAAACTTCTAAATCCATCGATGGAAATCCAAGATACCAAGGAAGACATGAACATTGCATCCACAGTCGATACCGAGAGAGATCGACCGACCATAGAACCCATAGATGTTGATGATGCAGATGTTAACAATATATTGGATGAAATTACTCAATTACTGACTAACATGAGTCACCTAGAGATCACCATAAATGACATAACTGAAGATGATCCCGACGATAAATTTAAGGGAGATGAGATAGTCAGAGCAATCGAGACTTTTTATGAGAAGGACACATTAGAGGTCGCTCGAGTAGATGTACCAGACCAACTACCTATTGAAATAGAGAATGAAGCACATAAGAAAAAGACACCCAAGAAGGTTATAGAGACAAATGATGACAAGGGTGATCAACAAGCTACACAGACCGAGCATAGTGGTGGAACAACCCAAGGTGATGCACATAAAGATACCATTGATGCAGAAGAAAAAAAAGGTGAAGGTAATAAAGATAACATAGTTAATATAGTAGATACTTCTACTATAGATACAAATTCAGTTACCAAAGCACCTCACCAAGTCATCACATCGAGTCCTGAGCAAGCCAAGTCAGAACCCAAGAAAAAGTCTCAATTGGCATTAACTTTATCTCCTTCATCTAGTGTCCAAGCGAAGAAAAAGAATAAGAAGAAAGGAAACAAGAACATCGTTACATTGGATGAAATCATAGATATTCCATCATGGGATCCAAGGACACTCGATCCCAAAACATTGACAAAATACAGTGAATTATGCACCGAGAAAGAAACACAAGATAAGTTAAGTCAAGAACACAAGAATGCACAAGTATTAGAAGCTACCAAAGAGATTCTTCAACAAGTTGTCCTAGATTTAGATATCAATGACATGAACCCCATCATTGATCAAATTGCACTGCTTACCGATGCTATTAACAAACCTGATGTTGATGCCGAGTAGAAATTGGGAGAAAGAGCAGAGAAGAAGATTCAATACAAGTGTTAGAATAACTGGGGGGGGGGTGAATCAGTGGCCTTAATAATAATTCCAAAAATTCAACCAAAAAATTATCTCTTAAATATAATACCCTCTAGTTATCTTTCAGTCCATCAAGATGCATGCCATAAATAAAATTAACAAATATAACCTGCTCGGTGAGATATACTATTTATCTTTTCTAGTCTTTACTGAATAGCAGTAAATAAACTTAGTGTTAATCAACTAATCCAGTTTCAGTAATGTGTAAAGAAAAATATCAATGCAATGAAACATGTACACATTTGACACATAGATTTTAACGTGGAAACCCAATATGAGAAAAACCACCTAGGACCTGTAATCCAAATTAATTTCACTCTTCTAAAGTGAGCTCGGTGAAGAGCCAACCCTGTTAAAGATTACAATACACACTGTTAAGTGCGACCTTGTTAGAGGATTTAAAAGAAATAGTTTGTCTTTTGACCTAGCACTCACTATGCTGTCAACAAGAAAACCTTTTGATACTCTTGAGTATCTCAATACAATAAGGATTGTTAAATCCCACTCGGTTAAGAGATTTCCTGAATCAATGGTTAAAATGATACAGTAAATGATTTGTTCAAATATACAACTTTAACTTGAAAATATTTAGATCTATTTTTATTCCAATAATACCTCTCTGATCAATATACACTTCAGTTCCTTTGCTTTCATTCTTTGTTCTGCTCGATGTCTACAGAATTCCTTGGCTCTGTTCTTCAGCCTTTATGATCAGATCTGCATGAAGAATTCTATCTTCACACAAATTATACTTATCATTCCTTTTTTTTTTATAATGAATTCCTTTTCTCTTTATATAGACATGATTAGCCACTCAATTTCCTTATTTTTGTCATAGATCTCTTCTTGTTCTGTAAAACTCGCCATGCTTTTCTTTATCATGTAAATCTTTGCTTTAGTTTTATTTTGCAAATCTCTCCTTGATAACTATGAATAAAACACACTTTAAATCTCTTTCCATGCTTTAGTTTAACTGATTGTTGAAAATAAAGCAATCAATTAGTCAATCCTTTAATATAGCTCTTCCAACTAAGTAGTTTTGTCATTCTTTAACTTTAGTTAAGCTCGGTCATCACCTTTAATTGTGCTCGGTCATCAACTCCAGTTTACTGTGGTACTTAGTACACACTATGAACTGCACGGTGTTGAGTTTCTTGGTATACACTTGCTCAGTATACACTATGAACTTCTCGGGGTTCACTGTCACTCGGTGTATGCTAACTTTTTTGTGTTTTACTGACCAGACAAACTTTGTCTCTTCAGATCTTCAAGGTTATGATAATATGTGTATGAACAATTAAACCATATCAAGTTGCCATCAATGAAAATACAATACATTAACTGATTTAATGTCTTGCATTTACTTTCGCATCTCAATGATCATCAACTTATCATCTTCAAGAATTCAATCAGTTATAGTTCGTCAATCTCTCCCTTTGGCATTGATGGCAACATACTTATGAAATATGCAGTATAAGATATGCCATAGCATACCAAACTTATTTTTCTATAACCAATTCAAATATCTGATTCTCGGTAAGCTTTTCTAGCTCAGATTTGATTCTACTGTGTGCTCTCCCTTTCTTCATTCCCTTCAATGGATAGGTGTAGCGATTCTATCTTCTGTCTTTCCCTTTCTTGTATAATCTCTTCTCCCTTTTTTGGATCAATATGCAGTGTTAACTTTCTCCAATTCTCTCCATTTGATGGATGATTATTTCATTGAATCTTAATTTCTTCTCCCTGATGGATATTTCATTTTCCTTATTGATGTATATTTCATTGAATCTTTTTCTCCCTTTGACAACAATGCCAAACAAAATTTATAGCTCAACAATCTTTTTCTCATTTTAGTGGATTGATATGTCATTGCAGCCCATATTTCAGCTTGCATCAACATGAATAATCTTCTGTTAATGTGTAGGTTGATGCAACCTCCAATTCATCTTAGTGACCAATAGACAATGGATGAACCCCTAGTCTATTCCTCAGGTACTCAAATGTATCTTTTGGCAATGGTTTTGTGAAGATGTCTACTAGTTGTTCTTTGGATTGTACATATTCTAGTATCACATGTTTCTCTTGTACTTGTTCCCTTAAGTAATGATACTTAATATCTATGTGCTTTGTCTTAGCATGCATGATAGGGTTCTTTGAGATGTTGATAGCACTTGTATTATCACAATAGATAATTACTAGGTCAAGAATTTCCTTATTCATACCTTTCAGTAATTGCTTGATCTATGCAATGTTAGAGCAATTTGCAACAACAACTACATATTCTACTTCTGCAGTTGATTGAGATATGCATCCTTGCTTTTTACTTATCCATGTGACAAGTCTATCACCCATAAATAATTCTCCTCATATAGTTCTCATTCTATCATCTATGTTTCCAGCCCAATCAACATCAGTATAAACTTGTAGCTCAAATTTGCCTTCTTTATTGTACCGTAAACCATAGTCTTCAATATTTTTTTCAGATATCTCAAAATTATTTTAACAATAGTCATGTGTGATTCTTTAGGATTAGCAGAGAATCTTGCAAATATACCAAATGCATATGCAATATCAGGTTGTTCAATGTATACCTCCTCTTCTACTATTCCATTAAGAAATGCAGATTTAACATCCATTTGGTATACTTTGAATCCTTTAAAAGAAGCATAAGCAAGTAGAATTATTACTCCTAGTCTAGAAATGGGTGCAAAGGTTTCTCCATAATCAATACCTTCTTCTTATGCATACCCTTTGCATACTAGTCTTGCTTTGTTCCTTGTGACTTCTCCATTCTCGTTAAGTTTGTTTTTGAAAATTTATTTGGTGCCAATGACATTTTTGTCACTCGGTCTAGGTACTAATGTCCATGTTTTATTCTTCTCAATATCTTCAATATCTTCATTCATTTTAGTAATCCATTCTTGATTCTCAAGTGCAACATTAATAGATTTAGGCTCAAAATCACAAATCAAACATCTATTGTTAAGAGACTTACTTCTTGTTCTCATTCCCGCTCTTTTGTCTCCAATGATCTGGTCTTGTGGATGGTGTCTTCTGACATATTTAGTAAGTACAGGTTCAGATCTCTGTTTGTCATTTTGATCTTCATCTTGATCTTCATTTTTATCACTCGGTTTAGCATTGTGAGAATTTTCCTAATTCTTGGTGTGTGCAGCCTATTGCTCAGTTGCATTGTTCTGTCGCTCGGGTAAGATGTCAGGTTCATCACTATAGAAAAATTTGTTGTAATCTTCCGATTCCTTTTTTCTTTCCTCATCATTTTTCTCAGCAAGTTCATCCACTTTAACATTTGCACTTTCAATGATTTTGTTAGAAGATTTGTTCAAACATTCATAATCTTTTCTTTTATTAGAATGTCTTAGAAATATTCCTTCATCAGTTTTAGAGTCAAGTTTCCTATTTCTATCATCTTTGAGTATATAACATTGACTTCCAAAAATTCTAAAGTAACTTACATTTGGTGTGTATCCATACCATAGCTCATAAGGTGTCTTATTTGTGTCTTTCTTCAATTGAACTCAGTTTAGTGTATAGATAGAAGTACTTACAACTTCTCTCTAGAATGTTTGTGTGATGATTTTCCAATCATCAATGTTTTGGCACGATCAACAATTGATCTATTCCTCCTTTCAAAAATCCTATTTTGCTGTGGTGTTCTTGGTGCAGAAACCTGTCTTGTAATCCCATGCTCATTACAAAAGTTAGTGAATTCATCAGATATAAATTCTCCTCCTCTATTTGAACTTAAACATTTCAGTTATTTTCCGCTTTGTTTTTCAACTTTAGCTTTATACTATTTGAGCATCTTAAATGCTTCAAATTTCTCTTTTAAGAACATGACAGTCATCATCCTAGAATAGTCATCAACAAATAGAATAAAGTATCTATCACCATAATAGATATTTGTTCTCATTGGTCCACATAAGTCAATATGGACTAACTCTAGAATAGAATTAGATGTGTAGGTTTTTCTTTTGAATCTAGACTTTGTCATTTTTCATATTTGACAATTCTTGTACATAACATGGTTGGGCTTTGAAATACTTGGTAAGCCTCTTACTTTTCTTTTCTTACTTATCTTAACCATGTTGTCAAAATTCACATGACATAACCTTTTATGCCACAACCAAACATCTTCATTTATAGCCAATAAACAAGTGGTCTCAATATCATCAAGATAGAATAGATTACCTTTTATTTGTTCACCAGTACGGATCAACTTCCCTTTTTAAATGATCAACTTTCCTTTTTCATTATAGATCATTGAATTTTTGTTCTCAAATGAAACTCAATGTCACGTGTTCAGCTATGAAACACTCAATAGATTATAGTTAAATCCTTTCACCCAATATGCATTTTCACATCTAATAAGATTATTCAACATGATGCTACCTTTTCCTTCAAATGGGAAAGGTGAGTCATTACCCATCCTAACTGATCCACCATTATAATATTCAAAAGTTTCAAACTTTTGTTTATCTCCAGTCATGTGATGAGTACAACCATTATCAATAATCCAGACATCATTTTTTCTAACTTTAGATATGAGTGTTGTTTCAACATATCTTTCTTCTTTGTCTGAAGCATCCTTCATAGAAACAAATACTACCTCAATATCTTCATCAGAATCAGTGTCAGATTTTTCAGCCTTTTTCTCAACCAGGTAACAATCCTTCTTTCCTTTGTCCTTGTAATCTTGATTATCTCTTCTGTCAGAGTTTCAGTTTCTTTTGTAGTCTCAATCATCACTTCTGTCATACTTATTTTGATAAGATCTGTCATTGTTTCTTTCTTCCTTTCTCTTGTTAGGGAATCTAGCAACAAAATGTCTAATTTATTTGCAATTAAAATAAACCAATGGTAATTTACCTTTATATATTCCTTTACCTCTATGTAATCTCCTAGCCATTAGTGCTTCAAGTTCATCAATTTCTTATTCATCACTATCATTTCTCATAGTGTGTTTGTTACTAGATTTTCTTATTTTCATAGAAGACTTGAATGCTGACTTAATAGTAGGTAAGACACTATTGTCATAGTTGTTAATCTCAAATGAAATAAGTCTACCAATCAAAATATCAAGAGTAACATTGTTATTTGCTACTGCTCTCATTTCTTGAATTGTAGACACTCTAATAGCATAAACATGGAGTAAGGTTCTCAAAATTTTACTTACAACTGTTTCTTCCTTAAGTACTCCTACTACTCCATGAATAGCATTAACAAATTCTTTGATTATGTCACTGTACTGAGTGATGTTCTCTCCTTCTTTCATTATCAGGTCATCAAACTTTCCTCTTACGTTTCCAGCTTTAGCTCTCAGCACATTGGTGTCTCCTCCATGTACTAGCTTAAGTTTTTCGCACATTTTCTTTGTAGAGGTGCACAAATTCACATCTTCAAATTCAACATCGGTTAGTGAAGAAGAAAGTTCTATCATCATAGAATTGTGTTCATGTTTCTCTCTCAATTGATCAATAGTCAAAGGTCCAGTAGGTACAACGTATTCAGTATCCAAGTGTTGTGTAACATCATTTCCAATACCAGATAGATGAAGTCTTATCCTATTTTTCCATGATGCAAAGTTGTCCTTGTTCAACTTAGGCACATCCCTCTTACTCATCTTGTGATCTTTAGCTTAAGTCCCTTTAAACATTTCTTCCAAGAACCAAAGCTCTGATACAATTTGTTAGAATAACTGAGGGGGGGGGGGGGGGGGGGATGNGGGGGGGGAATTAGTGGCCTTAATAATAATTCCATTATTCAACCAAAAACTTATCTCTTAAATGTAATATGCTCTAGTTATCTTTTAGTCCATCAAGATGTATGCCATAAATAAACTTAACAAATATAACCTGCTCGGTGAGATATACTATTTATCTTTTCTAGTCTTTACCGAATAGCAGTAAATAAACTTAGTGTTAACTGACCAATCCAGTTTCAGTAATGTGTAAAGAAAATATTAATGTAATGAAACATATACACATTTGACACATAGATTTTAATATGGAAATCCAATATGGGAAAAACCACCTGGGAATGGTAACCCAAAATAATTTCACTCTTCTAAAGTGAGCTCAGTGAAGAACCAACCTTGTTAAAGGTTACAATACACACTGTTAAGTGCGACCTTGTTAGAGGATTTAAAACCAATAGTTTGTATTTTGACCTAGCACTCACTATGATGTCAACAAGAATAAATTTTGATAATCTTGAGTATCTCAATACAATAAGGAGTGCTAAATCCCACTCAGTTAAGAGATTTTTTGAATCAATGGTTAAAATGATATAGTAAATGATCTGTTCAAACATACAATTTTAAATTGAAAATATTTGGATCTATTGTTAGTCCAATAATACCTCTCTGATCAATATACACTTTAGTTCCTTTTGCTTTCATTCTTTGTTCTGCTCGGTGAATTCTCTATCCTCTGTTGCTCGGTGTCTGCATAATTCCTTAACTATGTTCTTCAGCCTGTATGATCAGATCTGCATGCAGAATTTTATCTTCACACAAATTATACTCAACATTCCTCCTTTTAATAATGATTTCCTTGTCTCTTTATATAGACATTATTAGCCGCTCAATTTCCTTGTTTTTGTCGTAGATCTCTTCTTGTTCCGTAAAACTCGCCATGCTTTTGTTTATCCCATAAAGCTCTTCTTTAGTGTTATTCCGCAAATCTCTCATTGATAACTATGAATAAAACATGCTTTAAATCTCTTTCCATTATTTAGTTTAATTTATCATTGAAAATAAAGCAATCAATCAGTCAATCCCTAAATATAGCTCTTCTAGCTAAGTAGTTTTGTCATTCTTTAACTTCAGTTAAGCTCGGTCATCACCTTTAGTTGTGCTCAATCATCAACTCTAGTTTACTGTGGTGCTCGATATACACTATGAACTGCTCGGTGTTCACTTTCTTGGTATGCCCTTTCTCGGTATACATTGTGAATTTCTCGGGGTTCACTGTCACTCGGTGTATACTAAATTTTTGTGTTTTACTGACCACACAAACCTTATCTATTTAGATCTTCAAGGTTATGATAATATGTGTATGAACAATCAAACCATATCAAGTTGACATCAATGAAAATAAAATACATTAACTAATTTAATTTATTGTATTCACTTTTGCATCTCAGTGATCATCAACTTATCTTCTTTAAGCATTCAATCAGTTATAGTTCATCATACAAGGTCACATAGAAGATCAGCTAGGCAGTGGTAGTCAATAAGGTAACTCTGTCTGAATTTGTGAATGGAATAGAAACTATCATATCTAAAGCCATCACATTTCTATAGAAGTTATGTACTCTAGATCACTTCACTACCAAGATTAGTGAAAAGATACACAAAATAGATCACGATCTTAAGGATAGTGCAAACAGTTTATCAATCGAGCAACATGCATTACAAAAAAGTTCTCCAAAACAAGCAGTTGAGACTAGACTTGAAGAAAGAAGAAGAGACAATTAGAGAACAAGTAACTGAGCTCCAGGCACTAATACATTTTGTGTTAATTTTTGACCTTTAATTAGTCAATTTTTTGACCCAGATTCGTCAAATAATCCACCAATGGTTTTGTCACTATTTTACTGGTCAAAATTATGACACATTGTTGTTCATGTCAAATGATCTACGCCAGTCTTGGTTGAAATTGATATATGCATTTGACAAGGTTATTCGAATAACTTTTGATGAATGTCGGTCGAAATGTTTGGGCCATCTAACCAGGATGCCAAACCCACGACGCTGAATTTTGACATAGAATGGTCAATATGTAGACCATTGTTGGTGAGGGTTTCGACCAAAGTTAGTCTAAAGTTCGACCAATATGGAATGTTAAAAAAAAAATACCTAAAGATAAATATCCAGATTAATCACCAACGACATCCTGGTCGGTCATTAGTCTAGATATTTATCTTCAGGTATTTGTATTAGTTTGCATACTTTTTTATTTATTTATCAAAGTTTGAGCTTCTATATTGTAAATAGCTGTTAGTAATAACTGAGAGGGGGGGGGAGGTGAATCAGTGGCCTAAAAAATTTATCCTTTAAACTTTAATCCACCAATCAATACACCTCAGATTATTAAGTCCCTACAAGATGCATGCCTTGAAATACTTGAAATAATTAACTGTCTATCGGTTTACCTTGTCTGTCCTTAT
>MU226052.1:3150249-3190994 GCA_018584345.1 Thuja plicata | reverse complement strand
TTTTAAGCTCATAATTAAATGGATATCTTATGCATGTAAATAGTTTAGATAATGTTGCTTTAGTAGCGACGTTAGGGAACCTGTGAGGACTTAAGTTGAATAAATCTTGCACTCAAGTTGTAGAAAAATATATATATTTTTTTAGAGACATGAAGTACAATGATGAATATTATTCTAGTTAAACAAAAAAAATAAAATTACTTGCATCTTATAGATATTTTATGTATTGTCCTCTCGGGTTTCCTGGCGGGGTGTTACACACATGACCATGTGAGAGAATTTTGTGCCTTGAGCATATAATACATGCATGAACCTACATATCTCATGCGTCTCTTTCTAGGAAGCCTAGGAGGCAACACCATGGAGTGGTTCTCAAAGCTTACACCTAAGGTAAAAAATTTTGAGGAGTTAATTCAATGATTTATCCAACATTAATCCTATAGTATACAACATGATGTGACTATGATGGATCTATGCAACACTAAACAAAAGACCAATGAATCCTTTACACACTTTCTACAAAGGTGGAGGAAAATCTTTGCAACATATTCAAGAACTATTCTTGAATTTGAAAAAATGAAATTTTTTATTAATAACTTGATACCCGAATTGAACTACGCATTGCAAATGCATGATTACCCTATCTTTGATAGGATGATAAAAAATGCCATCCGTATGAAAGAAGTCATGGTTAAAAAGGGAGAAATCACTCTCCAAAGTGAAAACAAATATACCAACTCCAACAACAAGCCTAAGTGGTGGAAGAAAAACAAAAATGTTGTCAATAATGGAGTAGTAGATGCCTCTAATTTTAATCCTAAACCTGAGGTGTTCAATCTAACAAATAGAATGCAAGCAAGTAAAGATGCCAAGGTAAAAATCTCCATACCTAAAGAAAAAAACAAGAATAAAAAAGGTTAGCCATGGAATTCCAAGCCTCAAAGAATATCCACTCCTTTGGGAGAGCCTCTTGAGACTATTTTGAAGACACTATTAGACAACAAAGTTATCACAATCCTAGATTCCAAACCATGGGAGCCGTAAGTCAAACCAAGGTGGTGGGATGGAAATTATTACTGTGTCTTTCACAAGAACAAAGGACACAAGACTAATAACTGTCTTAAACTCAAACATGTTATCCAAGACCTTATTCAAGGAGACAAGATCAAAGTGGAAGGGCACACCACTAACAAAGATCATACGACATTTAACAAGTTGTTCCCTAATTATGAGAAAGGGGAAGCATCTAAAGGAAAAGGAAATGAAGTGAATTACACCTACTCTAAAAATGATAATGTGATTAATATGCTAGACATTAAAACTGAATAATTTAATGTGGTCACTATCAAGGGTGTTCAAAACACATCTTCCCAATCAAATGCGGTGACCTGAAGTCAAGCACAAGTCACGATCAAAGGACCCAATTCCTCATCGAAACTAGCAGCAACTTCCAAAGTACCCATTGCCACTATCCCCAAACCACTAGTAGAAAAACAAATAGTGACCATTCCAGCAGCAAAATATAACTTGGTAGATCAGTTACAATGAACCTCTGCTCAAATTTCCATTTTTGAGTTACTTAAGATCTCCTCGGTGCATAGGGAAATTCTTGAACAAGCCATACATGTCACAAATGTGCCAAAAGACCCTGATATACACAAATTCCAAGCAATGGTTAATCACATCTTAGCGCCACATTACCTCTCTTTTTCTAAAGAGGATGATAAATCATTGACACATCCGCATAACCAACCCCTTTACATTGAAGTCCTGATTCATAAATCCCATGTTAGACGTGTATTGATAGATGGAGGCATAGGATTGAATATTTGTACCCTTAATCTAATTAGGAAATTGGGTCTTTCAGAACAAACCATTGATTCTAGAAGAAAAAGCACTATCAAAGCTTATGACGAGGAAGAAAGATCCTCTAAAGGTCTTATTGTTCTACCCATCAGAATCGGGCAAGTTGAGAGAAATGTCATAGGTCAAGTTCTGGATCTACCCTTGGGTTACAACATATTGTTAGGAAGACCTTGGATCCATGAAATGCAAGCTATACCATCTACTTACCACCAGTGTATCAAGTTCCCACATAATGGGGTGGAAGTGACAATTACTGCAGATGCCAATTATACTTGCAACAATATTAAGGCAGGTAGTATGGTCCCGCATAACAAGGAAGCTAAAAATGAGATTGTTCCTGAGACTACCAAAGACATGGTTATGAAAGGCTTTGGAAAGACCTTAAAACTTGAAGAAACAGGTATGGGAGAATACAAGCTGGACATGACCCCGTCATTGACAGAACTTTCAATGTCACCAAGATCCTATGGAAAACCTTCCTCATCATTCACACCTGCTGCATCTCAAACACTAGAAATTAACAAAGAAACTGGCATGGTCAAAGTATCTACCTCTCCTGAAGATAACACAGAAGAATAGGCAGTCTTGGCTTGGCTTTACAAGGGAGAACCAAAGGAATCTAAGGTAAAACATGTGGAAATATCCCCAGAGAAGTATGGTAAAGGATATGACCTACTTAAAAAAATGGGATATAAAGGAAAAGGACCTTTAGGCGACAAAGGAAAGGGACTTATTGATCCTGTACACATGGAATTCAGGAATACCAAAGATAAAACAAGACTAGGTTTCAATAATAAATTAGAAGACCCTTCTTCAAGGGATAGTCCAGTCTCTGACAAAGGGAGTGATGAAACAAAAGAAATAGAACTAGAACAATGGTCCTATGAGAGATTATTACATGTTGGTACAAAGAATCCAAAATATCAAGGAGAGCACTATGTGCCAAGCTTTGAGGTACCACAAAACACCCATATCCCTTTATTACCACAAGCTACTATTCAAGAGGTAGAAGAAATAATAGAAGACAACCTAGAGGTGTCATTAATAGAAACATCTACTGAAGACACACCCCAATGAAAAGATTCACATCCTAACTAGGGGAAGTTGGTCACAGTTTCACATGTCCTTGATTTGCCACACTTTGATCTACAAGTGGCTAATAGGGTACATCAGGTAACTATTACTGAATTCTTAAATAGGTCTGATGACAAAGTAACTGACTCACATGATTATGAGTGGGATGATCTATCTATCACTATGGAGGACATTGAAATAGATGTAATTCACATGTTCATAGCTCCATCAACACACATAGAACATTATAACACCGCTCCTAACAATTTTGATATTCGTGAAGCAGAGGAGGTATTCCTTCCCCCACTCATTGATGAAGAACCTGGTATTCTCCTAGACCTAGAAGAAATTCGGAGGCTACAAGAAAGGAGTCTCCTTCTATAGAGAGATGAAGATGAAGGTTCCATTGACGAGTCACTAGAGTTCAGTCCACATATAACTAACAATGACTTTGATAATGATGATGTAACTCTTATTGATCTAAACATTGAAGAGATTAACTTAACAAAACATATCATGTCAGTTAATAGTCTTGACGCTAACGCGATGCTGTCCTTCCCAACATTCAAATCCTTGTCTTTAATAAACCCAGATCTAATTGATTGGACTAATATAGATCATACTCCTATCCTAGACTTCCCTAATGACTACACTTTGGCTTGGTACCTAAATTCTTGTGAACCTTACCCTTCCACCAATGCAAGGAGCATGAACATGTCACAGGAGGATATCAAGTTTCTCAGTCACAAATTGAAAAATAAAAAGACAAAAAGAACTGATGGTGAAAACCACGTTGTGGCAATGTCAGATTCTAAAATAGTAAAAAAAAAAGATGTATCTGATGGTGAAAACCTCTTAGAGGTGCCAAAAGACGAGATTCTTGATATCCTCCCTAAGCACCTTCAGTTCTGATAGAACTGACACAACCAGTTAACTTGGGCACAGTTGAAGTTCCTCAAATTGTTTGCCTAGCACAATCTTTGTCAGATGAAGAGAAGACACAATTCACTGAGTTCCTAAAAAAGAAAAGATCAACTTTGCATGGTCTTACACAGATATGCCTGGGCTGGATCCTAAATTAATAATGCACCATTTATCTATAGCTCCTGGGATCAAACCCGTGAAACAAAAACTAAGAAAGATGCATCCTCATGTTACATTACTAGTGAAAGCAGAAATAGAAAAATTATTGAAAGATAGATTCATTAGAGTCATCACTTACACAGGATGGATTTCTAATGTGGTCCCAATATCTAAATCAGATAAATCTATCAGGATTTGTACAGACTTTAGGGACTTAAACAAGGCATGTCCTAAGGATGATTTTCCACTGCCTAATATTGATATGATCATAGACCTCACAACAGAATACCAAATGTATTCATTAATGGATGGTTTCTCAGGCTATAATCAGATTAAAATTGCTCTTGAAGATCAAGAGAAGACTGTATTTACATGTGCATGGGGCACCTTTTGGTGGAACATTATGCCATTTAGGTTAAATAATGCAGGTGCTACATATCAAAGAGCAATGACCACTATATTCCATGACATGATGCATAAAAACATGGAGGATTATGTGGATGATACCTTAGCTAAATACAAAGAATGGACTACTCATATTGAAGACTTAAGGAAGATATTGGATCGTATGGAGCAATTTAAACTCAGGCTCAATCCAAAGAAATGTGCCTTTGGGGTCCAATCAGGAAAGCTACTAGGATTTATTGTCTTAACAAAAGGAATTGAGGTGGATCCTACAAAAGTCAAAGCTATACTAGAGATGACTCCTCCATGAAACATTAGTTAATTGAGGACATTACAAGGGAGACTCCAGTCAATCAGGAGGTTTATGTCACAACTTGCAGATAGAGCACAACCCTTTACCAAATCACTACACAAAGGTGTCACCTTCAAATGGGATGAACATTGTGAAGCCAAATTTAGAGAATTAAAAGAGTACCTGGCTACTCCTCCTACTCCTCCTTTGAAGTACCTCCTAAGCAAGACAACATTAACAGGATGTCTAGTAAAGTGGCTCCTCATTCTAAGCAAATTTGACATTGAATATATGGACATGAGGGATATTAAAGGACAAATCCTCATAGATAAATTAGCTGATTCACCACTCCAAGATGATGAACCTTTAAGAATTGAGTTCCCTGATGAAACAATTATGCATCTAAAATTCCATGGAAGATGTAATTTGATGGTTCTTCACGCAACAAGGCTATGGAGCAGGGGTTCTATTCATAACTCCTCAAGGCTACAAGATACCCAAGTCCTACAAATTGATGTTCCCATGGAAAAATAACATTTCTAAATATGAAGCATTGGTAAATGGTCTTAAACTTGCTATGGAGTGGAAAATTGTAGAGTTACATGTGTACGGTGATTCCCAGCTCATTATCAATCAAGTCAATGGAGATTATTAGACAAAAGATGAGAATTTGATACCCTACAAACAACTGGTTGATGAACTAAAGAAGTACTTTTTCTTCATCATGTTCCAACAAGTACCCATAACAAAGAATAAAGTTGCAGATGCGATGGCTACACTGGCATCCATGTTACAACTGGAGGAACATCAATTCCGCTATGACTTCTTGGTGGAAGAATTATCCTATCCAGCCTTTGATACACCTGAATACCAAGTAATTTGTGCTCTGAACACCCAAGACCAAGCTCGGTATGCTAAAATCATTGGTTACCTAACCGACCAAACCATACCTAATGATCTATCCTGAAATGAAAAATGAGCCTTGATTAGGACATCATCATGTTATGTCCTCATTACTAATAACTTATATAGATGAGGTCTCGATGGTACACTTCTTAGGTGTTTAAAACACAAAGAGTCAGATCATGCATTAAAAGAAGTCCACAAAGGTGTATGTGGATCACATTCAAATGACTTTTCACTAGCAAAGAAACTACTCAGAGTAGGCTATTGCTGGCCTACAATGGAAAAATATGCTATTCAATTTTCCAAAACATGTCATAAATTCCAAACACATGGAAATCTCATCCATGCTCCTGCTAGAGAACTCATACTTTCATAACACATTGGCCATTTCAGCAATGGGCCTTTGACTTGGTTGGACAAATATATACTAATTATTCAAATGGACACAAGTTCATCATTACGGTCACTGAGTATTTCAAAAAGTGGGTTGAATCCATGCTGCTAATCAAAGACACTGGAAAATAGGTGGCTATGTTCATCTTCAACTACATTATCTGTAGATATAGGATACCCTCTTCAATTGTAACAGACAATGGGGCCAATTTAAAAACCAAGACATTGACGACCTTTGCACACAGTTCCATATTACTCAACATTGCTCCTCAATCTATTGTCCTCAAGGTAATGGACAGGCTTAGGCATCTAACAATAATATTCTCAAGATCCTACACAGAACTGTGAGTAAGTCTAGTAGAGACTGGCATTTACAACTAAATCTGGCACTATGGGCCTACAAAAAAAGCTTCAAAACACCAACTGGAGCCACACCATTTTCCCTAGTCTATGGTGCTAAAGTAGTACAACCTATTGAGGTTAAAATCCCCTCCTTGCATGTATCTTTACAAGGTCTTGTTACTGATGAACAATACTGCATTGATAGGGTAAATTATTTAGACTTACTTGATGAGCGCAGGCAATAGGCATTCGATCATCTAAAGGTGTACAAAGCACGAATGTCAAAGGGGTACAATAAAAAGGTCAAACCATGGAAATTTCAAGTGGGGGATCTTGTTCTAAAGGAGAATCCTAAAAATAAGCCTAATCGAGAATAGAAGGGCAAGTTTGAACCTAACTGGTTGGGACCTTATATTATCACTCCTACTTTTGGGACTGGAGCTTATCAGCTAGCTACACCTGAGGGAGATGTCCTTCTAGATCCTATCAATAATCTACATTTGAAATGGTTCTACGCTTAATTTTGGGATAGCAGAGCCTATGCAGTGAAAAACTTAGAAAACCAAACAAATCAGAAAATTGATCTTGAAGAAATCCAAAAATAGTGGAAAAGTCCCAAAGAAAAGGTATCCTTGGTGAAAACTTGGCAAATAGGCACCTTGATACTATAAAAACATTCAAAAAAAGCAAAAATAGCAAAAAAAAAATTGAAAAAGAGAAAAGTGCCTTGATGAAAACCTGGTAAAACAGACATCCTCGTAGCAAAAAGAATGAATTTTTTTGCCAAGTGGTGAAAACCTGGCAATTAGGCATCACTTGTATTCTGTGCTCTATCTATGAATACATTGCTGATACTAGAGCTTCACGATTACCCCTATGCTATGTGCTGAATTTGTTTCCTTACAAATATCCTATCCTTTCTTGGGATTTGTTTGCATTTTTGTCTTAGGAACAAGTCATTCCACACTGGGGGCATCTTTTCTCGCATGTTAGGTTGTGTCTTCTAGGTCATCATAGGATGGTTTGTCTTGTGACACGATACTTCTTGATGCTTTCACCAAACTGTCACTTTCACAAAACATGGGTGCGTCTTTCCAAACCACCTATCTGGCACAAGCATTGCACTAACCTAAATGGTGTTCCTAAGACCTACATTGGATTGCAAATAGGAAAAATACACAGACATGGAATACATATTGCTTAAATTCCACATTTTGATCGTTGAATCTCTACTGCGCTTGACAAATGAATCAATAGTATTTCTCAATACTACTTAAACACAATTTGATCTTCATTTGATTATAACTCTTTTATGTTCTGATGATGCTTTAACTAGGGGCATATAAGTAGTTATGAGTTTCCTTTGATTGATTCTCAATTTATGGTTGTTATGTCTTCTGAGTTACTCTATGACATCTGTGCAAAGACAAAGAGTCACAAAGACAGGGGGCATAATGTTTTCTAGGTTTTCTATGTATGGTGATTGTTCCAAATGATCCTATAAATTTCACCTAACTTGGATGTTTATGGTAAGAGCTGCCAACATGAGTGGATAGCCACATATATCTCGATCTTTGTTGTGTGTAAACTATGGTGAGGTTGAAACAATTTCCTTGTCTGCTTTAAAAAAAAAACTCAGATTCTCACAAAGGTGTATGAAACATAATGTACCCAAGGATATGAATTTTCAAGGTCATTGCAGGTCCAATATCTTGCCTTACACAGATTCTGATATAGTAAAAGGAAGGTGACTAACTTGTCATCCTGGCTTCTATGCCTTGATGCCTAAGTCTATTTTTGACATTTCATCCAATAAAAATAGTATTCATACTTTCATAATATCACTGGGTATTAGTGATTCTTGTACTATCAGGTGGTATCTATTCCAAGCAAAGCCCAATGATGATAAAAATGTTACAATATCTGTAAATCAGTGACAAGTCCTAAGAGTCTGCATATAGCTGAATTTAGGGATTGCATGATTCATTTTTTTGAAAGAAATAAAAGCATAAGGAATTTGAGCTCAAAATTATTTCAATTTTCTTCTAAAAATCCAAGTTAATCACATCAATTCAATATTACTTATATTCATATCGTTGCACATCCATAGCATACATTTTGCATTCATCAAATGAGACAAAAGAAAAATACAAAAAAAATCATTTATGCATTACATTTATTTCTACATCCTAAGAGCATCCATACATTTTACTTGCATAAGAAAAACTCAAAAAAATACATTTGCATATTCACATAGTATCATTTGAAACACATTTATATCAGTGATAAATCCAAATGCATAAATGATGTCATCATCTAAAAATCTAACTCATCATGAGACCAAGATAAATCTAATCACATGTGCAACAACATCTATCAAAGAAAAGAGAACTCATGAAACATGTCAGAATCATAAAAATATGCATTAGATATATATATCAAATCATGGTATAGATAAAAAATATGGCACAAGTATACACAAAGAGTATTAGAGTATCAAGATGAATCATATATACATCTTTAAGTGTCATCATACAAAAGAATGATCTCAAAAGAATCCAGCTATACAATATGATCTCAAAAATATATGACAAAGTACAAAATCAACTCTGACTCCCCCCCTCTCCCTGATCTGGAGGAGGAGGAGGTGGTACAAATGGAGCTGCTGGAGGTGGCATGGCCCCCTCTAACTATTGTGCCAACTATGAAAAAGATGTGGCTCTCTGCCCCTCTGGTACTGCAGCATGATATAAAGAATAATAATATGTCGCTCTTTGCGCCTGGTGTACTGCAATTTGAGCCTGTGTATCTCTCTCTGCTTTGAGCCTCTCCAGCTGTGTATCTCTATCAGAAAGCAAGGCATTTTATACAGTGATCCTGGCATCTACTACGGTGAGACTGGCCTCTAATACAGTAATCCTAGCCCTGAGCTTCTCTCACTCACGCTCACACTATGATAAGGGATCTCTGTCCCTACTAGAACCCCTACCTAAATCCTGCCTAGAGGGCCTATCCTATGGCCTCTACTGTTGCTTCCTCTGTCTCTGCTACTCCCTTGTGAGTAAAGGCCCTGGATCCATCCTAGAAGAAACACATCTAAACTGGGTGTGTCACCCTCTCCACTGCCACTAGCCACCTCTCCAATCCCACCCATAGCTCTACCACCCCTATCATCTCCACCATCATCCCCATCATCTGGAGGAGGGCGTCTACCATCTCGCCCACCATCCTACCCACCATCTCATCCTCTGTCCCTACCCCCAACACCCCTATCTCTTTGTGCTCCTCCTCTACCTCTGGAAAGGCAATCCTCAGCAGGATCATAATCTACAGGGTCCTCAATATGAGGCATGACCTCCCCAGGAACTATAAACCATGGAAATGGATGCTAGAGCATCTCTGCTAAATATCCATCCAAACATCCTACATATGCAACATAAAGCTGAAGATCCCAGTCAAATCTAACCATATCTCTAATCTCCTAGTGAGCAGTCTCATACCTTAGCTGAGGGCCCCACAATGGTGTCTCATCATGAATCTGAGCATATACTATACTATCCTCACTCTTGCCCTATCGTCGGCCGAACTGTCTCAATACACAGGTATGTACAAAATGCTCTATGATGTATTTGGTCTATCCAATCAAGTACCTACTCTGGAAGAAAAATACAAGAATCCTGGACAACAAGGTGTGATCTAGGAAAAACTGGATGTGACACAGGTTCAACAAGGTACGATCCAAAATCCTAAATTCAACCCAATATTCAAATGACTACAACAACTACCAGAAATCATGAAAATGAAAATTGCAAAATTCACGAGGTAGTTTTATGAGTACTTACTGGAGGTGCGTAGTTGGTTGGGCACTGATGTCGATGACTGAGCTCAAAATGATGCTTCCTGATTGGGACCACCATCTTCTGTGTAGAGCTCTAGAATTTACCATGGGTAAAAGTGAAAGTGAATAGTAAAAGAGTGATTTTTGAGATATATATTGGCTTTTTAAGCATTTTAGAGGCTCTAGAACTCCTTCCAGACAGCTGAAACTCCATTTTCATTATCCTTTTGTTCTATCGGGAATGAAATTGAACATGCCTATGCCATTCTGCACTATACAATGAAATTTTCTACCCATTCCCAAAAATGTAGAAATACTCCGTATATTCTACAAATAAGTTGCAGGCTTCATGCAATCAATTTTATGAGTTCTATATCGTCAACTCACACATTAATCATCAACATCTTGGTCTGACATCATTTTATCAGTCTCACCACTCAAATTTTCATGTAATTAAATTGGTTCTCATGTATTTACTCTTACACACACCCTGGTTTCTCCACTTCTTCTAATTCATTCTTTCTTGACCTAACCGTTCCATGCAAGTGATACGTTCTTTCAATAGAGGGATTTTATTCTTTTTTCCTTCGATTTTGTTCCTGCGGGGGCATGACCACACTATCATCAATCAAATTCTTGCTTGAAACAACATGAAAAACAACTTCGTTATCAAAAACTAAAAGACTGACAGTTCCTTGACTAAGTTAGAACTGTTGGATTGAAGGCTTCGGTTCTCACAAGCTAGATATCCTATGTCTACTTTTTCTTAGATTCTTATTAAGCTCCTGGAAGCTTCATACTGAATTTTGGATGACAACCAAGTTCAGAATCAATATTATCAATTTTTGGATAACAACCAAGTTCAGAATTGGTATTTTAAAGATCTTTGCTTATTGACCTTTCTTCGATCAAGTTCAAAGTCAATTCTATCAGTTTAGTTCAATCAAGTGTGAGACTGATCTCATCAGACATTTCATTCGATCATGAGCAAAATTCTCAAACTTTCTGAAGTCAACATAAAAAAATTTCTTTGAATCAATGCGCTGCTCACACATCAATTCAAAGAGGGGCAAATGTAACCATCCTAATTTGGTCTTCTCTAACCATAGACCCTATTTTCCCTAAGTGTAATCATACCCCCAATTATGTCAAGATAACTCTTCAATCGCTTGACATAATTTATTCAAATAAGATTTAATCTCCTAAGTGATTTAATCACTAAATTTTATTAATCACCTAATCCAATCAAATCAATTCAAATAAAAACATGGCTAAGGTAATTAATTTAAAAGGAATTAAATAAAATCCTTATTATACCTCATCACTTGCAAAAACCTATCTTCTAGCCTAAATTAATCTAATTAATTGGCTATAGTCTTGATTAATTATCTCAAGAAATCAAAAGCTTAAATAATTATTTTTCCTATTTTTGAATGATATATTAATTATAATTCATTTCATTAATATTACCCTTAACCCTAACCTAACCTATCTCAACTACCTTAACCTTGGGTTCAAACCCATCCCAACCTATTCCCCCATGCTAAGCCTAATCCTAATCTTAATCCCATCTTAACCCCCTCCCTAATGATGTCACATTCTTATTTTTATGATTAGGAATTCAACCCACTTGAGAAAGTCAACTTTCTCAAGCTTGACTCCCTCTAAGTCCACCTTCTCAAGATTGGACTTACACCCTTACCATGTCTCTTAATTGCTCTCATTAATGCATCATTAATAGAGATTCATCAATCCCATGCCTCATTAATGTCTTTGGCATTAATGCCTCTTACACCTTATTAATGGCTGTTACACCTTCATTAATGGCCTTGTCCCCTCTCTCTCTCTCCACATTTCTTCTATAATAGAATGATTTTTTGAGCTCAAATGGCCCTTAATTTTTCAGAGTTGAAAGCATTGTTATGCTGTTTAGCTTATTTTTGAATCCATATTGCATCTTAGATTTGATATTATGCATTGTTATTATCTTCATTTTTAGAGTTAATATGCATGTTTCTTGATCATTTAGATTAGTTTTCATTCAAATCTTCCATTCTTAGGTTGTATATGTTACTGATTTATGAATAATATGACGGCATGATTATTGCATTCTTCAAACTCCTCCTAGATAGGAACCAATAGATCAGTTTTAGTGTTTAGTTTGAAACCTTTACTTTTATGATTTTTCACTAATATACTGATCTATTGAAGTGTCGTGTTGTAGATAATAGGTCCACTAAATCACACACACAATACCATCTTCTTCAATCATGTCCTCTGGCACATTATCAGCTACGCTAATACCATCATCTTCAATTGTGTTCTCTGCCACAGGATCATATTCTTCCATGGGAATTTTATCCTCGGCTTGGATATTCACACCTCCATGTTCCTCCAAGTTGAAATCGACATTCACCAATCGACAAAAATCATACCCCCCTTCAACGTGACCATGTTGCCTACAATGACTCTGGGATGTTGTGATTAGAATTCTTCGATTCTTTAAGCCCTTACACTTTTTGCAAGGACAATTACATTTATCAACTTTTCTTTGGAATTGAGACCATAATCTAACAATTGTCTCATTATATTGTTTTGGGTTCATATTGCCAGGTGTGGACTTTCTTCACAGGCAATTATTCAGGCTATAAATATATAAAATGTAAACATACAAGAATTAGTAGTATCTTGTATATAATAAAAAATAATAAAATATTACAAGATTATTCTGATTGATGGATCTGAAACTAAAATTCAACAAACAAGTTTTATATTAACTAAACAAAACTCAAGGAATCCAAGTCAACTATGTTTTAGAAAGAACAAATGTATTAAAGATAGAAATATACAGTTGTTAAGGTTTGTCTAAATATAAATAAAAGTCTAAGGATGGATAGCTGGCATAACATTATGATGAATGGATTGCAAAGCATATGGCCCTGCTGGTTTATAGTATTAATGCTTCTGGCAGTCATGATTGTACAAATTGGTACAAATCCAACCCCTTCTTTGTGTTTCTCTATCAGTTTGTCATAGATTTTCATAATATATTTCTTTATATTTCTTTTTCTGCATTTTTTATTATTTTTGATTGTATCGGTGGCATCCGTAGCCTTTGAAACTGATGCAGTGACAGACAAAATCACTATTCCTGGAATACAATAAGAGAATAATGATTTACTCATAATGAACAACACTGAGACTTCCATGGTTCAGCAGAATGGAGTAACTCTTATTTAGAAAATGTCATCTATAGAAGACTCAAAGGTCATGACCCAAGTCTCTATAGGGATTGGGAAGGAAACTTCAAGTGAAACCCTTGAATCAACAAAAGAGTTACAACTTGTAGCCAAAGAGAAAGAAAACTCAAGTCAAATTGATAAATCCAATACTACAGTTCCATTTTCAGAATTTGAAGATCTGGAGGCAGATCAAGCCTATGAAATTGATGTAATGACTGACAAATTCATTACTCCTATTTTTCAATCAGAGAATGATAATTTACTGCCAATGACCAATGTCAAGACTACCTTGGTTCAGTACGATGAAGCTATTCTACTCTAGAAAATGTCATGTGTAGAAGACTCCATAGTTCTACCCCAAGTACCGACAAAGATTGGGAAGGAAACTTCAAGTGACATTCTTGTATTGACAAAAGATTTACAACTTTCAGTTGACAACAAAGAAGCCTCAAATTTGCATGACTCTAACAAATCAATTTAGATGTTTCACATTCCAAATGTTGAAGAGGAAGTTTCCTTGAGCTCACAAGAAATTGAGAAATTCAAACTTATGTCTCTGATTCCAGAAGATACAGCATCAAAAGTAGTCTCGACCTTTGACATAAGAGATGAGGCAAATTGGGAAGACTCTCAAACTATGGAAATTGGGAATAAGAATTTAGTGGGAGTGACCAAAACTATGTCTACATCGGTTGCACAGGTAGAGGTTACTCTAAATGATCAAATATCAGCTACAAATGACTCAATTGTTGTGACCCAAGTTGCTGCAAGAATTGAAGAGGAAAATTCAAGTGAGAATCCTCAATCATTGGGAGATTTACAACTTTCATTTAAAGAGAAAGAAGACTCAAACTCATATGATGATAAATCCAATCATAAAGATTCAAATATTGACGTAGAACAAACAGAAGTAGAATAAACAGTTGCTACAGAGAATAATATGGACATGCTCTTTGTTAAAAATCACATGTCTATTTTTTTTCCTTAAGAACCATATAATCATTGCTAATTATCTACATCATCATTTAAATCATGATTCACATTATGCATATGATTAAGCTAGATTATTTAATAATATAATAAACTTGCTATACATCTGTATCTTAGTAATCATCATTTCTTCTTAATTATGATAATTGTCGTATATGCTATTATCACATTCATAATCTAATGTGTGTGTTTTGCAAATAGTACACTTGTTTTTATTTTATTTTATGAATTATATAAATTACATCAATATTCTCACATACATCATAAATACACCATATATCCATCATATGAAAACCACTAACCATCATCATAAACATATATATCATTATCATTGTGTAATAATATATCAATTACCATATAAAATTATAATTAAAAACTATCATCGCATGACTGGAACATAAAGCATCCATAAATCTGTCACATAAAATCATAGATAATGTTCAAATGATGTAAGTCATAAATCCAATGGTGAAAATATCTCCTCATAAATATCAATTTTGTGGTACTGTCAATCTCATTTTGCAACTTTGCAATTTTTTCTTCTAAATTCACACTACTAGAATAAGAGTGAGATTCCTGAATCAACTAGAGAATTAAAAATTTCATCTGAGTAGGAAGAAAGCTTGTGCAAAATTGGTGAATCCAACATTTCAGCTCAAATTTCAAAAGTTAATGCACTAGAGGGAACCCAAGCCTTTGAAATGACTGCAATGACATACAATACCATTATACCTTTTGGAGAGTCAAAGAATGATGATTCACTAGAAATGAGCAACCCTAAGAATGCTCTGGTTCACCAGGATCCAGCTACCCTTTTATACAAAATATCATGTGTAGAAGAGTCATTGGTTGAGACCAATGATTCTACAGGGATTGGGAATGACACTTCAAGTAAGATTCCAGGCTCAACAAGAGATTTACAACTTCCATTTGAAGAGAAAGAAGCCTCAATCTTTTGTGACTCTAACAAATCAAGTCAAATGGTTCAAATTCCATAAGTTGAAGTGGAAGATACCTTGAACTCACATGAAACTGATAAATCTGAACTAGTACTTCAGATTCTAGAAGATACAATATTACAATTAGTGCCAACCATTGACATTTCTATAGAGCCAGATCGAGATGAATCTCCATATAGGTATACTAAGAACAAAAATTTAGAGGGGGTGATCAACACTGAGCCTGCCCTTGTTGCACAGACAGAAACTACTATTCTAAATGAGCAAACCTCATCTATAGATAACATAGTACATGCAACACAAGTTGCTGTAGGAATTAAAGAAGAAACTGTGACTGAGACTTCACAATTGATAGGAAATATACAACCTTTGTTTGCAAAGAAAGAACTCTCACACTCATATGACAATGATAAATCCAATGCTGTAGTTCTAATTTTGGAAGTGGAAGCAGTAGAAGTAGTTTTAGCCATTGAAATGTGTGCCATGACTTGAGAAAAGTTCTCCTATTATAGAAATCAACAATAATGATACACTGGAATTAACTGATGATTTAATGGTGTTTATATCAAAAAAATTTTCAACCTTGCTAAATAATTGGTTCCTTAAGAAAGATTCATGCTAACAAGGGTTTCATCCTTCAAAGGGGATTAACTGATATGAACCAAGTAAATGTCAATGTAATCTAAGTGCTGAAAAATCCAGAGGCTGGTCTATTGGAAAATACAAAATTGGAGGAGAAACATTGTTCAACTTTCAATCATGGGAAAAGATATTCTTGGCTTGTCTTCTACTTTATTTGCTAAACAATAGTTGCTAGAACTACATTTATAGTCAAGAATTATGTAACAAACAATCAAGATTCTGATTGGTATTAGTAAATAAAATATTACCCTCTTCTAGCTCTTTCCTATTACCAGTAAGATTCATAATCCATTATTTGTTATCCATTTAAAAAGTGGGTGAGAGGAATTGGAAGATAGAGAATTATGGTTGGCTGATGCTATTTGTTCTTTACAACAAGCATGCCTTGAATATTCAATGTAAGATATCATTCAAAAATATTGTAGTTGATTGACAAGAAAAATCATTGTCAAGCTTTGTGCATACTAATTCCTCTATGCAAGAATTTTTTTTATATAAAATTTATTCTTACACATGTCAATATTTCAATAGGATTACTGATGTCTATTTGAATAACAAGAAGTACAAAATCAGAATTTCCATTACAACTTACTGCAACAATCAAGGCTTGCTTTTCTCTATTTGACGTTGCGTGAAAAGGTAGATACCTGACATTTGAAAGTAAAATTAAACATACCAAAGTTAGAAATAACATTGTTTCAATAATAATGCACTCCAGTCAAGTGGGAAAGAATAGAATTGCTCAGAAAATTAGCAAACACAGATTTTTTTGTTGTTCTCCTAAAATGCTCAAATAATTTTTTAAGTTCACTGATGAGTGTTCTCATTGAGGCCAATAATTTGTAATTATGATGGGAAAAATATCCATTAGTTAAGCCATTGGAAAATGCTTTGTGGAACAATACCCCGAAGTTCATAAGCTGAGACAAATGATAATGCTGTGTGCTTTTCAGCATATGAATTACAAAAACTTGCAATCAGAACTGGTTGATAAAAATATCTCTCTTTCAATTAGAAATGCATTGCCATCAAGTACACAAGAAAAGGATTTCTCATACAATAAGAAAATGAGGTCTTTTTAATTATTTTTGGTAAATTTTGAACTTTACTCATTAGGATTTTAATTAAAGGTCAAAAAATGACCTCCTTGATCAGTGAGGCTTCACAAACCATCCACTAATGTCTGCAAGGTTAGAATCTTCACTAACCTCAATGTCAAATTTTCTTCATCCCGTTGTTCTGTGGGTAATTTATTGCTTGACTTGTAACTTCCACCAAGGTGCAAAGTAAATCTCAAACTTCAACACTTAACTTTTAGCACTTCACCCCACCAACCTACAAGGGTTGAGATGTTAATAAGTTATCTCTTGACGTAGGAGCATAGGGAGATCCAAAAGTCAAGGAAATTCAATAGAGTGGCCACATAAAAAAATTACCCCACCAACCCATGGGACTCACTACATTCTTTAATAAATATTGTGGGAGCGTGAGGGAACATTCAAACTTAAGAGAAACAAATGAGCACGTGGAGACATTGGTCATCTAGGGTGATAGGGGAAATAAAATTAAAGCCTAAGAATGATCAGGAAAATAAAAAGGTTCAAGGAATGTGGCCGGTTAGACAATGAAAAAATGACCGAAGTGATGACTTAAGAGATTTGTGACCGGGACAACATGTCAATTCAATAATAGAACATTCAGGCACATGAACACTAATATTTAAGGATTTTCTCAAAATTTAAAGGCAAAATACAAACCCTAAACCTAAAATTTGTAGTCCCAATTGTCCATTGTTTCTCTTTTTATATAATAAAAAACATGTGAATAAATATTGATTCAAAGTACTCCCGCAAAGGGTGAACATTTGAATAAGATGCATAAGAGAGAAATACGTAAATATCTTGACACTAGAGGTACTTTATGATGTATGATTTGCAAGCACCATGGTTCTATAAGGAAACTTTTCCATAAATATTTGAATCATTAAACACATATTACACATTGCACTCTAGACCGACTATTGACATGTGAAAATATGATATTTGTCTACACTTCTAAATTAACTATTGATGCTTATTTGCATTTAAAATGTATGTGCTTTTAAATATCTATAAATTTGGATTAAAACAATTAAGTTAGACTAATGGGATCCATTGATACTAGCATATTAGATTTGTCCATGGATGACATGTCATAAAATTTCTATCCAATTTAGTAGTTAGATCAATGGTTGATGATTATTGCTAATTCACAGATAATTCTTCCACTAATCCTCAAATACCTAAACAAAATTAGAATGGTTTACTTTTAGTCTATTAGAACTGTGACACTACTGATATTGCCTATAAAGAAGATATCTACAATATGTATATATCCAACTTGAAAAATTATCAACCTTGACAAATTCACTACAATAGATAGTCGTGTGAGTTAACTTCATCAATATATAGCCATTTAAAATCACTAAATTAGCCCGATTGTAATGAAGTTAGACCACACAAATACTAGACCTACCACTCAACATGATAAAACATAATGTAGATTGACCAACCATGCTTAATAACTCTTTGATCCATGGAACACATCCAAAATCTATGATTCTTTCATCAAATAAAGATGCATGACCATGGGATCCACTTAAACCTATCAACATTCCACCTTAATGGAAAACATGGCAAAAGGTAAAATGTGTTGAATAATAATAACCACTAAAGCATGAACACCCTTCCTTAAATAACATGTGTGACCAAAGACTAAAAAGAAAGATAAGGCAATTTTTTTAAAGTGGTGTAAGAGGTGCAAAATTTTGATTCGTGCAAATCCCAACCACAAAGACCAAAACTTAGTGTAGAAGGACAAAAACTAGAAAAAATGGTATCGAAACGTTGCCCAATACCATAACTAAAAGAGTTAAGGCATAGATATTGATAGGTGGAAAATTCAATCTTTGATGAATAACAAGGACTACTATTAACCAATAACATCACCACTCTACTCAACATATGATCTTCTTGTTTTGGGACTCCCATGCCTTGAATCAGGCGAGATCAGATTTAGTAAATGGTCAGATAAAAAATGAATCTTTGATACTTAGTTTCTCAGTCAAGGCCATCTTTAATTGCATGTTCAGACTTCCAAATTTCTAGGCAATCTACAATTTCGTAGCAAATGACATCTATCCAACTTCTATTTGACATATTTATAATTTGATAGCTAATTTAACAAGTTTTTTTGGTTTCTAATGGGCTCGAATTGACTACCATCTTTAAAAGTTTGTCAGTGGTCAGATTATATGTTTGATTTTTTAATAGCAACTCAGTCATATCCAATCCTCAGAATTCCAATAGTAAAATCAAAGTATAAATATCCAAGAGAATGACTACATATATCTAACTTATCTATGATAATATGAATGTTTTGACATGAAAACTTACCCACATAAAATGCTAACCGACACAATCAGTAGTTTGAATGTTCATTCAACTAGTCAAATGTTTTGGTTTCATCAGACACCAAATCAAGCATTTAACAACCATTAGCTTCCATATATTCAAAAAAACTATCAGTCAGATTGAAAAGTTTGAATTTTTACAACACCTCAATCATACCCACTGATTGCATGTTAATATTTTCAAGAGAATGACATATATCTAACTTCTCTCTGCTGCTTGCCGACAATGTATGTTGATTTACCTTCAAAATTGATTAGATCATGGATTCCTATATTCCAAGAAGTAGGCGCCTCCCAAAAGGTGATTGTTTAATCAAAACATAAGGTTTCAAGGTAAATGCTATCAACAAATAGGCTTTCTTTATACAAATATATAAGGGTTGGAGGTAGCATATGAATGATCTCTAGGGTGGGCGAGTCATGATTTATTTGGATTTATATGCATCATGTCTTGGATACTTTACCCTTTGTTACTATTCATCACGACAGTCACCAGTCATGGGACTGCAAATTTATTTATAAGCTCAATCACATCGCATGAATTTCATACATCATAGGGTTGCATCTGTGAAAGTAGGTCTGAAACAAAATGCAATCAAGGTTTCATGCTATGATTGCATATGAAATTGCATGTGACAAACATGCAATGGATAGGAAAAAGTCTGATATGCAAAGGGGACGTAAATTTATAACTAATAAAATATGAAATCAATGTGATTGGGAGAAAAGATGTTTTCATCTAAAATTACATGTAATAGTACATGCAATCAGGACAAAAAGTCCCGATTGCATTTACTAATATATGCAATGAGTTTCAAGACTCCCATTTCAAAGGAAATGTGTGCAATCCTCTCTGTATTTTGTAACAAGTACCATCGGGAATTTATTTACCACTTTTTTTAACGAAAGGACCTTAGATGAAAGTACGGTTGGAACCACGATTGGATATAATCACACATTGAAAACCCCAGTTATATAAATGCATATCAAACCAAAAATTTAGATTTCTCATTGATTTGACATACATGGGAAGGACTCTAGTTATGAAAACAAATGCACAATACAATGGACCAATTTCATAGGCCAAAAATTGCAACATGACAAAAAGAGGACAAAGTTAAACTATGTTTTTTCCAAGGCCGCCAAAGATATAAATGACACATGGAAAAGGTTAAAAAAAAGATGAAAAGGCATTAATATGAGAAAAACATCACTAATCATAGACAAAAGGAACAAATCAAAATACCTAACAAACTCAAATGAAATTAAGAAATAAATACAATACAGAGAAAAACCATACCTAATTCGAAGAATAATAATACAGAGAAAAACCACACCTATTTTCCAACCTGCAAAATGACTTGAAATTTCTTGCTAAAACCTTCCTCCCGCCCACGCCTAAAACAAAATGAAAAATGAAGTGAGTTCATTCACTTTTTTTTTTAATATCCTGATTTGGTCAAAGTTTCCACAATAAATTTAACTGGTGTCAAAATTTAGACCAAATCAGGACATAAACAAAAAAGAAGAGAACATCACAAGCCGAAATCGCTTGTGGTAAAAAATAAAGGTCAAAAATTGACCTCAAATGTAATAGTGAGGAAACGATACTACCACATTTGGTAATGATGCAGAAACATGTGACATTGGAAAAGACTTTAATTTCCACCCCAGATTTATCAGTGACAAACAACATATATGATATCCATGCTCAGATTAATTTAGAACAACTTACCCTCTAGCATTTAAAGGAGGAATGGGAGAAGCTACTGGAAAATATTAAGAGCACCCATTCTATCATTTTTGGAAAATTGTAAGTTATACTCCTTTTGTCATTATTTTCAAAAAAGGGGGAAATATATGTGTATATGTATAATAAAGGGAGAGACAGTCAGGATGCATTCATATACATATATCGAGTATATCCAAAGGGAGAGAGCATGTACAAAGGGGGATTCATCATGTATATTATGTATAGTACTATATACAGTAATAATCTTTTGATACTAATGTCAAAGGGGGAGAATGTTACTCTAATTTTATATTGAAGTTGTCATTGGTCATCAAGTAGACATAATGGACAGATGGTAACAGGGTCAAAATAGGATAGTTGGTATATTCACCGAAGTACAGAGTTAACCGAGAGCATTGATCATGCCCAAATTTAACTGAGTACAGTGATACCCAAGCTGACAGACTATACCAAGCAGTAGACAACATCGAGCTACACAACATAACCAAACAACAATATAACCGAGATACATAGTCTACACCGAGCATCGAGAGACAAGATTAACTGAGTGGAACATAGGCCACATAAAAGTTTGATATGGCCCATTATTCTATGTAAAAAATATTTATCTGACCTAGATAATGGTTTACATGTTTGAGGAGGATATTAATTACAGATATACATCATTAATTGTTTATGTCTCCTATGTGTAGATGATCAAGGTAAATTATGTACACCATTGATCTTAGAGTAGGAATGTAATTGTTAAACCCAAATTAGGTCATATCATTTGATATATAAATGTATAGATGTCATTTTTTAATGTATGTAGATCAAGAAATGATCAAGTAGCCACCATACTACAAACATCAAAGATCAGACAATGAATTTTAAGGACAAGAAACTACATTGCAGAAATCAGTTTTCAGAACTAAGGCAAGGCTACCGAGTAGAATGTATTATCATTCACATTTTGGTGATATGTTTTGTATCCACTTAATGGATATGTATCATCAATATTAAGATTGTATATGTTTTAGATTAAAACTTCTATTACTCTCTAACAATTGTAATAGACCCCAAAATCTCAAGTAACAAAGTAGACTTAACCGTCTTATTGTAAATCTCCTAACCAAGTGCACACATAGATTGTGTTACTAAATCCTCACACGAGGAAGATATAATAGATCTCATTGTTACTCCTAACCAGGTAAGATCATTAGAAGTGATCACTCTATGTAAGCTTTAACATGCTTCTTTATTGTTGCAGTAGTGAAGTTTTGTGGGTCTCATCCCCACCATAGTTTTTACCTTCTAAGAGGGGTTTTCTGCTATACCAAAATACTAGTGTCATGAGTAATTAATTTCATGTATGTGTATTGTTTATTTTACATGCATTTACATTTTAGAAGTGATACTATATGTTTGATGTAAGCAATCTACGCAGTTGGTTAATACAGAACATTGGTTACAAAGAATTGATTAAAAGTGTTTAAGGGTACTGATTCACCCCTCCCCTCTCAGTACACACCCTTTCCATTATCCCAACAAGTTTAATCATCATGATAAAAGATTGGTTGTCAAATTTTATTCTATCTTATTGGACTTTCTGGAAAATTTAAAATGCATAAGACTAATTGTAACAATAAATTCAAATTACTTGAACATATAAAATCTATTTGGTTGATAGTTTAAGATTGTCTCATAGGGTTATACGTATGATCATAAGGTACAATTTCATCACCTAAGAAGATGAGGCACTGGTCTTCTATTATTCTCTAAATTTTGGTTTGCATTTTCATTTATGAAACATATGTCCTTTCACAAAAAAATTGAGTTATAATCAAACATTCTTTCAAAATAATTTCTATTTTAGCATTCCAACAACATTCAATAATTGTCATAATCACAATTCGATCTATCTCAAGAATCCACTTGCCATCTTGAGAGATCACCTAAGTTCTATTTATGTTAGTATCTTCTATAAAAAGCCTTAAGCCATGAAGATTGGTTAAGGTATAGGCTTACCCAGCTTGGTTCTATAGAGCCTAAAGTGCAGGAGAGGAGGATCATCATCGATAACTCCCATATTTCGGCCAAGATAGTTGGAGAATCCCATAATTGAGCAGACAAGCTCATAGGGTTTCTAATCTATAATTTTGGGAACCAAAAGATTGGTGATTCTACTGGGGAGTTGTTCATAATAAAATTATTGAAGGATACCTGGAATCTCTTGTCATAACTTGTATAAGATTGACATTTCAATTTTTCCCCATCCGAGTCGCACAACAGATTTGGCAACTCTGCTGGGGAATTTTTTGTTAAAGAATTATTTAGAATCTCTAGTGATAAGAATAATAGACTCTACTTGATAATAAGAACTCAAAATAGTAAGTATTATTTTCCTCTAAGTGAGGTGGTGACTCTATTCAAAAAACATTTTCAGTCATTGACTAATGAGGGAGAAGATCCACAAGGAAATGAAAAATTACTTTTTGAAAAATATAGCAATTTTATTTCAGAATGTATCAAACTGAACAACTATTTCAGAGAAAACCATTTATTCTATATGACATCAATCCATTGGATCTCAGAATATTTCAATGTATTCCTAATAAGTTATTCCCTAAACTTTCACAATTGGTACCAAAATTTCATGGAGAATATGATGAATCAACACTTGAGCATTTGGGTGCATTTTATACATGTATAGAGGATTATGAGATTTGTGCAGAAGATTAGGTGATGAAGCTATTTGTCAGGACATTGAAGGATTATGCAAGAGAAGCATATGAATCACTACCTATACAAAACATTTCATCATGGAGAACTTTTGTGCAATGGTTTCTTGATGTGGTTCATGATGTAGGTGAGGAATAAGATGACGTGTGCAATGAATAAGATGAAAATTAGGATTACACTATGGAAGAAGACTCTTACATGTCTCCCTTGGATGCATTTTTTGGTTTGGAAAGATATGAAGGTGAACCTGGATTTCATTTGGTCATGAGATTTATATATATTTATCAGGAAATACATTCATATATCAAGCCTTTGAGCAAGGAATTATTAGATAAAATTTGTGATTTAGTCATTTATTATGATTCTAAACTGAAAGATTTTCTAAATAAAATATGTGAAGACATGAGGGAAAAAAAAGATGAATACATGGAAAAATTTACAAGCTCTCCAAATTTCAATGTAACTGAACTCTGTGATCAAATTGAAAAGGCTCCTATATATGAAAAAGGTTGTTCACCTTTGCATTGAAATAGATAAAAATGAATAAGACTTCATAGATAGTGAGATTTGTATGGAAATGCATATCAGTGATTATGATGATAAGGATGAAGATCTTTTTGGTTCAGAGGAAATTTTAGATGTGTTAGATATAGAATATCATAAATATGTTGAAAAGAACGGTCCAAATTTTTCTTAGTTCCTCAAAACAAACAGACTAATGAATCAATGCACATACATGAAGAGGACATTTTTGTAGATTATAAAAATATTGGTCATGCACACGATGACACTCAAGAAGATCCATTTAGTGAAGGTATGAATTATGATACACCAAATGATATCTTATATGATAAACTAGATGAAAGCTTCCAAGGAGGTATAGTTGAGCTTTATATATTCTTGAATCCATTATTTGAAAAATAGGAAGCGAGTATGTTTGAAAATAATCTAATTTTAAAAAAATATTATATACAGAAACCATAGAAGAAAATATGACTATAATATGTGGTGATGTAATTGAAAGGGATAAAATATTTTTAAATAATACTCATAAAGATAATATATATGTGAAAGAAAAGGAGAAGGGAATGCATCTAAAAATACCTTGGATGATAAAATTGTGAAGGAAGATAAAATAAAATTATATGATGATATAGTTAAAGCAGAACAAATATCTCAACAAAATCCTTCTGAAAATCAATTTCATTCTAATCCTTCATATGAAAACAATAGGACACTTCAAGAACATGATATAATGAAAACATGGAATGGTGCATCGTTAGATGTTGAGTTGCATGGTGAAAAGGGTAATCTATTTTATAACAATAGAATTGATTTTAATTTTTTTTCAAAAGAAATAAGGTGCAACAGGATTTTAGGCTTTACAAAGCGTAAGATACATTGGATATATAAGGATAAAGCTTTAAAATATGGATGCAAGAAAGGATATAGGCCATCTGTTATAAAATAGATAGGAAGAAATTTACCCAACAAGGAGATCAGAAATAGTGAAATAAATGATGTTGTTATATTCAAAATACTCAAGTTGTTACATGATCAGAATAAAAAATTTTGACAGAGGAAAGGAATGGTGTTCACTTTTTGGGGGTCCTGGGATCACCAAACTAAATATAGACAAGGAAGTAAAGGAGGGGGTATTCTAATGGTCTTCTTCTCTAGAGATAACTAGAATCTTGCTATGCTCACATGGAGCATACGTCCCTAGAAAGGGCCACTATTAGAGATCTAAAGTTTTGGTAAAATTTGGAGTTCTATATAGTGATAAAACCCTAAGAAATGGCCTCCTAAACTCCATGCCCAAGAGTTGATGAAAAGATGGAGCACTTGACATAGGATACACCATTATATTTTTTTAAAATTCAAAGTTGAAGGAGTAAGAAAGGAAGCTTTGTGATAGGAACAATCAAAATTCTATGAGCAAAGGTTTTAGAGATGCTATAATTTTGACCTATTGTAAACATGAAGTTGAAAGAGAGTAAAATCGATCAAAAAGTAAAAATAGAATAATGACCCAGTTTCAAAAATCTAATTTCCAAGCTCTAGTAAAAATATTATCTTTTCATGAGGTGTTTTGGGTTTTCTACCAAACCAAAATCCAAAAGATAGGTAGTTACTCTTTAATTAGTTGATTAATTTTTCATAAAAGTTTTTTTATAAGGTGGTGTCTTTTCACCCTAAAGGGGAAGGTGTGAAAACCATTCAACCACATATATATGTGGTGTAAAATGTAAATATAATAAGAAGAATCACAAGGATTATTTTTTATACAAGGCACAATTGATGTTTTATTCAAATCACATGACCAACTGTATGCTACCATATTTTCAAGATTAATACAAACTAGGAGTTCTTTTTATTTCAAAGGTGTTCTTTTGTTATCTTAAATGATTAGTTCCTTATTAAATATGTTTCATAAAAATAGAGGCCAAATGTGCAGTCTTAGGGAATAGTACTTTGGATATGTTATAGTTTGATCATTAGGATAAAATATTGGTTGTCAAATTTTATTTTGTCTTATTCGCCTTTCTAGAAAATTTAAAGTTAATAAGACTATCTGTAACAATAAATTTAAATGACTTGAACATATAGAAGCTATTTGGTTGATAGTTTAAGACTGTCTCACAAGGTTATACGTATGATCATAAAGTACAATTTCATCACCTAAAAAGATAAGGCACTAGTATGCTATTATTCTCTGGATTTTTGTTTGCATTTGCATTTATGAAACATATGTCCTTTCACAAACAATTTCATTTATAATCAAACATTCTTTCAAAATCATTTCTATTTTACTATTCCAACAACATTCAATAATTGTGATAGTCACAATTCAATTTGTCTCAAGAATCCACTTCCCATCTTGAGAGATCACCTAAGTTCTATTTATGTTACTATCTTCTATAAAAATCCTTAAGCCAGGAAGATTGGTTAAGGTATAGGATTACTCGTCTTGGTTCTACAGATACTAAAGTGCAGGGGAGGATGATCATCATCGATCACTCCCATTTGTTGGACAAGAGAGTTGGAGAATATCATAATTGAGTAGGCAAGCTCATAGTGTTTCCAATCTGCAGTTTTGGGAACCAACATAACCATTCCTTCAATTTCCAAAAATGCTCCTAACATTTCTCATGTTTCTCCTCCTACCATTCTTTCTACTAATTCTACCATTAATAACTTGGCTCAAACTGTGTCTTCTTTGCAACAACAAATAACTTCCATGACTCAATCCAATTTCAACATCCCTACTTGTGACATTTCTAGTCCCTTGTCTTTGGATATTATATGTGTTGTTATCCTACAATATATTGAGATTCCCCATCTTGACACTTATAACAGTAAGGATGATCATGTCTCTCATGTCAAAACTTTCCAAACCTTGTGTAATAATTTCTCTCATGATCATAGGTTCATGGAATATTTATTTACTAAAACCTTTCGAGACAAATCCTTGCAATAGTATTGTTCCTTACCTCCTTATTCAATTGATTCTTGTTAAAAACTTGCTAAGGATTTCATTGAACAATTTCAAAACAACATTGGTCCTAAAATATGTCTAACTGATTTAATGCATTGTAAACAAGGTGTTAAAGAAAGAGTTAGTGATTTCATTGGTAGATTTAAGCATTTGCATGGTCGGATTTCTTATTCCATGCCTAATATGTATGTGCAACACATTTTTATTTCTAATTTACAAAGTAACATTGGAGATAAGACACCTCTTTCTAAATTATCTTCTTTTCCATTATTGTGTGCAGTGCTTCATCATTATCAACTTCAAGTGAGTCAATTTAAGAGAACCACTCCAATGGATCATGTTCCCGTTGATAAGAGTGGTTGTATTTCCAATTTCAATAAGTTTTAGAAATCAAACAACTACATCAAAATCAACAAATCATCCAACACTGTTGATGACCAAATGACAGCAACACCCAAAGGTGTGGCTCCTTTGTCATCTATTTTTAAACCTGCTCATTATTATACTCAACTTTTTGAATCTTTGCATAATTTGATGTTGAAGTTAATTAATGTTATTGACATATAAGACTCAATCCAAATACTTTGATCCAAAATATTTTGCTAATATCATTGTTATCCTGGTCATGATACTGAAAAATGTTTCCTTTTGAATTTTGTTATCCAAGATCTTATTTATTCTAAGGTTATATTTATTGATGGTGACCATGATCAAGGAAATAAATCTGTCACACCTCCTAACCAAAACTTACAAATCTACACCAATCCTTTGTCATCTCATTCAACCAATACTATTGATCAACCTTCTTCTCCCCAATACATTGACTATGGAAAAAAGTTAAGAAAGCCAATCATGTTGTTAACCGAGTTGAGAAAGTCAAACCTAAACCTCCATATCAACCTTGTATTACCTTTGACCCTACTGAGATAATTAAAGCACCTGATAGTCATATTTATATTGTCACAAAGGTTAATGGCCTTTCTACTCGTGGCACCCTTGTTCATCCCACCTACATGATGAATGTGATAAATGAAGAACATCTTTACAGTAAACAATTGCAAAAGGTTTTTTATGATAAATCTGAGTTTATGACTCAAACTTGTAATGGTTTCCTTTATGCTTCCCATGGTTCCATTTCATTCCCTGTTGAAGTTGGTGGTAAAAATTTAGATGTTACTTGTTGGTGCCCAAAAATGATGGATCACTTTTGGCCAACTGATAGGTATAATGGTGATGCACCACTTGATACCTTTTTTTGGCTTAATCAAGCAAAGGTTGGTAGGCTTGATTTCACTTTGAACTATCAAATTCTCTATGTCGCACCATTGCATGCACAAAACAAAGTTCCTCCAAAGGTGGTGAATGACCCTTGGAGGAAAGCAACAAATCTCCTTATAATATCTACTTTATAAAGCTTGACTAAAATGGATTATACTAAGGATTGAAAAGTAATGCTTTTGAAATAATAATTAAATAATCTAAAAACTACAAAGTATGAACCAAATGGCAATTTCCAAATAATGATTAAATCAGTGCCTTCTAAATACTTGGGGTATAGAGTCAAAAAATTCTCAATCCTACGTATAATTGGAGACAGTTTTAAAAACTTACTTTTAATAAAGTGAGACTATCACTTCACAGGCTTCCACTTGACTTATAATTCAAATCAATCTGTATAGCTAATCTTATGAAATTTAACTCAAATTAAGAGACCGATAAAACAAGAGAAGATACGCAGATCTTTCAATTGATATTTAAACTATATATATTAATTTTGAATTATGATACTCAGGAAATTTAACACAATGAAACACTCTATAAAATATAATATCTGAAAGACTAATTGAAAATATATAACTTATAACCACAAGTAAAAAGAAGGTCACTTATCTTTATTAATGTTGAAAAAATAGTACATTAGAGTCCATGTTGTAGTTGTGATCAAATTCTATCCTATTAAAAATATGTATTGTATTCTTGTCTCTTTACATTATGGATATATATGTGTTTGAGTGGCTTTCACACCTCTTTAGGGTGAAAAGAAATAACCCTTATTACAAATTATTTTGAAAAAACAATAAACTAACTAAAAAATAACTACCTAAATTTTGGATTTGGCTTTGGCCAAAAATCCAAAACACCTTGTGGAAATCTAATATTTCTATTGGAGATAGGAAATTTGATTTTCGAAACTGGGTCATTTTTAGATTTTTAAAATTTGACCATCTTCATCCTCTATTGGCATCATCTTTGTAGTAGGTCAAAATTCTAACATTTTTTGAAGGCTTCGATTAGTTAGTTCTATTTATTTGTGTCATAAAGCTTCCTTCCTTTGATTTTTTTAGTATGGAGAAACTTTATTTCTTGATAATGGATTGGGACTTCTAAATTCTCAAAATTTAGGGTACCAACAGTGGCTCTTTCTGGGGACGTATGCTCTCTGTGAGCATAGTGAGATTCTAGCTATCTCTGGAGAAGTGTACCAAGTATCCACACTTTTAATCTGATGCAAAATGAATTTGGGTGGCCCCAGGCCCCCAAAAAATGAACACTACTTTCCTCTATCAAACACATAATTCTGATCATGTAATACTTTGGATCTCCCTAATATGATGCCACCATTCTCATGGACAATATTCATTTCTTTATTAACACACTTTGACTTTTGTTTACTCTTAGAGAAGTTAGTAGGTGCACTATAGTCCTTACTAAATATAATATCCCCATGCATTTGATCAACCCTACAAGTAACTAGATTAAGCTCTTCTGTGTGGATGCCTTTACGTACACAATCTTCCTTATACTCAAGATGTTGTTTCTCTTCACAAAAAGGATTTGGAGATAACTCACATTCAAGAACTTCATTCTTATCAAGAATTTGATCAGATAGGATACTCGGATAATTTTTAGAACTAATATTCAACACATTCTCCTCATTATGTCCGTTTGATTCCATCTCATCTTCACATGTTTGATACAACTTCTGCTCATAGGATGAGATAATGCATCTCTCACTTTCTAAATACATATTTTGAGTGTTATCAATTTCAAAATCATCATTAGGCTTGCTACCTTCATCATGATGTTGATAGATTTGATTGTATAGAAAATATCCTTCACATAATGGATTCTAGAACATAGAGAACACAAATTTATCTTCCTCTACTTCCTCTTCAAACAGTGGATTCAGGAACGTAGAAAATTTAGGCACACCTTCATGAGATTTTTCATCAAGATCATTGGATGTTTCATCAATAAGACTAATATCTTCATTGCCATTATTTTCTAAAACTTCTTGTTGTTCATATGTTGTATTTTCTATTTCATCTCCGTTATTTGATTCTTGGCAATATTTATCTTCTTGATCTAGTACCTCCTGCATATGCTTATTCTGATGGTTAGAGAAAAAACTTGGTCCATTCTTCTACACATACTTTTGATATTCAATATTCAATAAATCTAAAATTTGTTCCGTACTGAGAATATTCTCCTCCTGATCATGATTTCATTTGTTTCCACACAAATTTGATCTGGTGTATATGCTTCTTCAATCTGTTCCAAAATTTTTTCTTTATTTGAATCGGAGGCCTCGTCAGGTTTTTTCTCCTCTTTATAATACTCTTTCATTTTCTAAATAAGGAGCTTCAAATTAGGATCATCTGGAAAAATTCCTAATTCACAAAATTCCTAATTAGGAGCTTGTTTGAAGACCTGATGTCTACGGGTATCTCCAAATAGAAACCCATCATCCTTACAAACAAATGGGCTGAAGACTCACCCTTTTCTCTTTCCACATTAAAAAATTCATCTAAAGGAGACATGTAAGAGTTCTCTTCCATATTGTGATCCAGAATCTCATTCTGTTCATAATGTATGTCATCTTCACTTGCATCATGAAACATATTAAGAAACTATTGCTCAAACTCTCTCCATGATGAGATGAGATACTTTGTTCAGGTGTCATACTAAAAAGAAAAATTGCATGATCTGTCAATGATCTCACAAATAGTTTCATAATCACATCTTCTGCATAGATATGACAATCTTCAACAAATTTACAAAATGCATGTAAATGCTCCATTGGTGATTCTGATCCATCTCCACAAAATTTTGGAACATATTTTTTTAGTTTAAGAGGAAATTCTTTCTGACCACCAAGGATTTTATCAAAACTCAATGGTCTATATACTTCAATAATATATTTTGGTCTTGGATCACAAAATTTTGATACTTTATGTGAATATGTATTTTGGTACATACTGAATATCCTAATTTGTAGTAACTTCTTTCTTTATACATTAGGTTCTTTCAATAGAGTCACCACCTCTTTAAAGAGGAAAAATTTACTTATCTCCTTCTAGGTCTTCTCCCTCAGTAGAGTCACTGACTGAAAATTTTTGTTAAATAGAGTCACCACCTTCTTGTCAAAAGGAAAAAAATTATTGTCTTCTGAGTTCTTATCCCCAGTAGAGTCACCAATTTGTTGGTGCCCAAAAATTATGGATCACTTTTGGCCAACTGATAGGTATAATGGTGATGCACCACTTGATACCTCTACAATTTTGGCTTAATCAAGCCAAGGCTGGTAGGCCTGATTTAACTTTGAACTATCAAATTTTCTATGTCGCACCATTGCGTACACAAAACAAAGTTCCTCCAAAGGTGGTGAATGATCCTTGGAGGAAAGAAAAAAATCTCCTTATAATATCTACTTTATAAAGCTTGACTAAAATGGCTTATACTAAGGACTGAAAAGTAATGCTTTTGAAATAATAATTAAATAATCTACAAACTACAAAGTATGAACTGAATGATAATTTCCAAATAATGATTAGATCAATGCCTTGTAAATACTTGGGCTATAAAGTCAGAAAATTCTCAATCCTACGTACAATCGGAGACATTTTAAAAAACATTCTTTTAATAAAGAGAGACTATCACTTCACAGGCTTCCACTTGACTTATAATTCAAATCAATCTATATAGCTAATCTTATCAAATTTAACTCAAATTAAGAGACCGATAAAACAAGAGAAGATACACAGACCTTTCAATTGATATTTAAACTATATATATTAATTTTGAATTATGATACTTATGGAATTTAACACAATGAAACACTCTATAAAATAGAATATCCGAAAGACTAATTGAAAATATATAACTTATAACCATAAGTAAAAAGAAGAGCACTTATCTTTATTAATGTTGAAAAAATAGTACATCAGAGTCCATGTTGTAGTTGTGATCAAATTCTATCCTATTAAAAATATTTATTGTATTCTTGTCTCTTTACATTATGCATATATATGTGTTTGAGTGGCTTTCACACCTCTTTAGGGTGAAAATACATAACCCTTATTACAAATTATTTTGAAAAAACAATAAACTAACTAAAAAATAACTACCTAAATTTCAGATTTGGCTTTGGTCAAAAATCCAAAACACCTTGTGGAAATCTGATATTTCTACTGGAGATAGGAAATTTGATTTCCCGAACTGGGTCATTTTTAGATTTTTAAAATTTGACCATCTTCATCCTCTGTTGGCATAATCTTTGTAGCAGGTTAAAATTCCAGCATTTTCTGAAGGCTTCGATTAGTTAGTTCTATTTATTTGTGTCATAAAGATTCCTTCCTTCGATTCATTTAGTATGGAGAAATTTATTTCTTGATAATGGATCTGTACTTCTAAATTCTCAAAAATTAGGTACCAACATTACCTTCACTGTCATTCCAACTTCTGCTCAATTTTAGGTCAAACTTGGTCTTCCCTGGATTTCCTCCATGCACGTCATGGCTTCTCCTATTCATTAATGTTTTAAATTTCCTCATTATGGAGAAATAATGATTGTTAACCATAGTCTTTATCAACCTTTTGTGCCTCGTAACTCAGTCGACCTTGATTTCTTTTGGCCGTATCTACCAACTCAAACCCGTCCTGACCATATCTTTAGATTATACCAAGCCTACAAGATTTAAAATATTTGTGAACTTAGCAAACCTAAGGATGTTCCATCTCTTTTCCTTAGATGTGTACTTCTTCCTAGACCACCTATACCTCCCCTTCATAATTATTATACACATACTGCTCAACCCATCTCTCAACCTAGTGTGGTTCCATCAATTCTTCCTCTTAAAGAATAAAAGGACTCGATGTTGATTGATCTTGTCCCAACTAAAATTTCTAGCAAAACCAAATGTAACCATCATGCTCATGATCATTGTTGCAAGCACAATGCTAGAGCTTTTCAACATTCTTCTCAAAACAATGCTTCACCTTATACACCTTCTCTTTCCTCTGACCAACCCATGCTTGAGGCAATGAAGGAATTGAATTTAAACAAGATTAAAATGAACAAACATGAAAATGTGCAATTTGTGTCTTAGATTCTATTACAAATAATCTAGATGACGAAGATACTCTTGATGATGATGCTCTTAATTATAACAATAATATTCATGCTAGTGATTTTAATGACATGTATGAGACTATTGATATTGATCATGATTTATGAGTTATGCTTTCACAACAATTATCCATCACTTCTAGTAAAGAAAAAGTGACCTATCTTCACAACACGATCCTTGTTTGAAATTGGCTATTGTTCCATTTTTTGTGTTTGATGTTTCTTCTCTTGTGAGTTTCCCACCTTCCCTAAACATTATGGACCAAGATGGGGGAGAGGCGATACACTTGACTAGATCCTCTTGTGCGGTGGATCTTTTTTTTTTTTTGTTGTTTACATTTTTGTCATCATGTGCTTCCGCCGTGTTGTGTTTCTTGTTTCATGTTTTGTTTATATTTCTTTAAATGACCCTTGTTGATCTATTGGCGCAAGGTGACAAAGGAATCACAATGTCCTAAACATTCCTCTATTTGTATCTCTTTTATTCTATATGTTGTTACATGTTATGTTGTGCCTGTTCCACTGTTTGTAAATGTGCATGTATGTTGTTTTCTTGGGATGATACACAACAATAGTTACCTATTCTTTTTGGTCTTTGTGATGCCAACCCAAAAAGACTCTATACCATCCAAAAAGTTAGCACCCATTATTGGATGTCTTTAGGACCTATTAGACCCCATTTTAAATATTCCAAGATCTGAATGTCTTTATTCTTTACTTCTCCCATCTTTCATTTTCTCTCCCCAAATTTTTTCAAACTTCCCAAGACCCAGATCTTATTTGAATTTAACAATGCTAGGACTAGGTCGAACTAAGTCGGCCTTGTCCTAAACTAGGTCAACCCAATTCTACCTTGTCCTAGGGCATTGTGTTTAAGTGGGATCTTGGCCCAATGCAAAGTTTTTTCTTATTGATCTTTATTTGTGGTCATCCAGACAATATTAAATACCAAAATGAGTATAAAAGGGGGTCTTCTCCTCTCATTTTGACACCCATTATGTATTATTTTGCAATCCAATATTATCCAAGACTATTATGTGCAAGCATTTCATTGGTGATTTCAAGAGCAAGTGCAATAAAGATAATTGAGGATTTGGATTCAAGATTCGAAGGAAAACATCCATTTCAAGATCTTCAAGAAAAGGCAATCTTCTCTAATTGATGCAAATTTCTCTCCAATGATGGAAAAGTAGAGGAATTCTCAAGCAAGAAAGAAGATCCATTCCTCTTCCCCATTCAATATTTCAAGAATACTTTTATTTCAAGATACAGGATTGGAAAGTGTAGATCCATTGCATTTTTGAAGGCATCTTGGATTCTACAACATATTTCAAACATACATTTCAAGCATCTTCATGGATTTGACTGATTTCTACATCCATCCATGAGGGTTTTTTTATGCAAGGTAAATATAACTTTTATCTTGTTTACATTACCATTTTTATGCAATAATTATTTCATTTCAAGGTTCACTCCTACACAAGGGCTTGAAAAAGGAAAGACCCTTTCCACAAACTTTTTCCCCTTTTTGTGTGCAAGAACAAATTTTTAGAGTTTTGGATCTAGATTTTGGGATTTATAGAACCAGTGGCAGTTTCTTGTTAGATTTCAATAGATTTGGAGTCTCCAAGACTAGGTCAAATTTCATGGACAAGGTTGACTTTGTTTGACATAGTCCTTTGGATCTATAATTTTCACACTTGGAAGTTACAGGTGTCAGAGTGCCATATCCAAAACCATTTCTGATTCTAACAATTTTGTGACAGTCAAAACCATATCTGAAGTTCACTCCTCTTCTCCTAAGCTTCAAGGTGAGTTCATTCTATTGGAAATATATTACATGCAAGGTGACTGAGGGGGGGGGGGGTTGAATCAGGAACCAATAAAACTTAATCTTATTATTCACAATTATATTATCTAATTTGATTTGCATGCATAGAAGTGAAATGAAAGAATCATACATAACACAACACAGTATTTGGTTACCCAGAAACCTTCCAAATTGAAAGTAAAATTGGGGTGGGGATGGTACCCACAAGATTTAGTACTGCAGTATAAATTTATCTTGTTAGAGCTTACATTGACCACTTCTGATGGCCTGCCCTGTTAAAAGCAATAAGGACTGTTAAGTCCACCTTGTTAAAGGATCTGATACAATACAAAAGTAATGCAACTCTGTTAAGAGATTTACAAAGGACTGTCAGGTCCACCTTGTTAAAGGATTTTTATGATCCACTTGTTAGAATGAACCAGTAGATGATCTACTTTGGCAACTCTAATTTGCTGAATGAGATCCTTTTGAATATAACTGATCACCTAACTGTGATAGATGAGTCTCTACTATGCTTTATACTTCTACAATCTTCTAATCAATATGCCATATCATATTTTCATATATACTTCTACTAAATACATTTCTCATACATATTTTGGATAGAAAAAATGTCTTATATATATATCTTATCCAAAAAAAATAGCTTCATAAGTTGGCTTCCATTAAACAATATATGCAAAGTCGGCCCAATACTGTCACTCAGGTTCAGAAGTCTACACAGGTGACAAATTGATACTCAAGAAATACTGATCACTCGGGTCACACTAGTCACTTGGGCGATACTAAATGACTCAGGCAATATTGATGACTTGGGTCACACTGATCACTCAGGCAATGATGATTACTTGGGTCACATTGATCACTCTGGCAACACTGAATGACTAAGTGTTTTGACACTAATTGACAACATGTCTTGCCATAAGTTCTATAATATCCCTCTTTGGCATTAGTGAAAAAAAGACTTATCATTTTACTCTAAATTTGATAAGTCAAAAATCCCCCTTACCATCTGCTCAGGTTTGACACCTGTTCTGCTACTCGGGTCCAACTGACTTTCTCTTTTTAAAAAAATAAATTTTTTTTTTGTAATGTATATCATCTTCTCTACTCAACTATACATATATTTCCTCAATGTATATACAATGCCTTTTCCCCCTTGTTTTTGACAAAAATGCCAAACTATATCTATAAGGTAATTCCAAAGTAGGATAGGAAATCACAATGTACCTTCAAAATTTGAGACAGAGTGTTGTTCTAATTGCCCTGTAGCACCTTCATGATGTGTAATTCAATCTGTATCCTGACTGACAACTCTATCATAAGTTCTGCAACTAAGAAGTTATTTTCATGGATGAGTGTCTTGGCATGTGTGATGCATTTCTGCATTGCATCCATGTGTGGTAGGAGTTGGCTTTGTATGGCTGAAAGAGACTCTCTAGTCCTCGCTTCTTCTCTTAGTAACTCAGCCTGTAGATTGGTCAGATATTTGATCTTCAAATGGTGTGCTGAGCTTGTGCTCAGATCAAGTGCCAACTTCCTTGCACTTTCCTTTAGATCTGTATCAATCTTTGCTAACTTATCTTTTATCTCCATAGTAAAGTTAGAGGTATCACTCAGCTTTACAAAAATTCTACTACATTGGTCACAGTAGTTTCTAGAGTGCTAATAACATTGGTTAGTTGTACTTGATTTCTCATTCTCTAGAACCTTGTTATCAAAATTTCTCTTTGCTTTCTCAAGCATTTTCTCTTGACCATTCATGTCCTCATTAAATTTATGGACTAATTCAACAAGTTGGTCCATAATGGAGTCATTCTCATTGAATTCAATTTGTAGTGTCTCTATGAATATGCCTTTTACATCTTCAAGTACTTTGTTCCTCTTTTTCTCTTCTTGGAGCTTCTTCTGGATTGCTCTTTTCTTCCATAGTTCTCTAAGTATATCCATTTTTTCTACTAATAAGTTGGAAAGATCCCAATTTGGAATCACAATATATTTTCCAGATCAATCTCATCAGTATTCACTTCCTTCTCCTTACCTTTGATCTTGGGATTAGGTGAAGGAACAATTTCCTTACCTTTTCCATCCTCAACTTGTGTCTCAGTATTCAATTGGATTTGGTCATTGACCTTTACTGTATCAATTGTTGAATCAAGGTTGACTGAAGAATAAATACTGGCTGAATTTACCTTTTCGATCTATGACTCAGTTGATCTTGGCCTAGTAGTAGGTGGGTCTTGTTGCTCGGTTCCTACTATTTTAGATGTTGATTCTATAACCCTGTCTTTGGTTAGAAACATTATGTTATGGATAGGTGATTGGCGAAATGATGCCATTACTTCCACTGCAATCTGCTTGACATTAGACTCTTCAATTGTTTGTACCTCGGGTAATGTATCATCATTGGTTTGTTTAGGAGGATCTGTGCTTGGTACTTCTTCCTTGTCATCTTCCATGACTTCAAATATGGATTTCCACACTATTGTAGCAGACTTCACAACATCCTCTATCCTTTTGTTCAGTATTTGGAAAGTCCTAAATTTGGGATTATGATTATTTTCATATTTTTTAATTGCCTCTTTATTCTCTTTTTTCTTCATAGTAGGCATGACATCCTTTAAGGTCCGTTCCCTTATGTCTTTTTCAGTTCAGACTGCATTGAGCCAGGGAATTGATACTACCTTGAACAAATCTTCTATCATATGACTCTTCAACTTGGAGGGGTCATATTTCTATTTTTCCATTTTCTCCACAACTACTTCCTCTAGCTTCTTTTGTTCTTCCTTAGTCCTTGAAGCATAATTCAATGACTTTAGAGAACCCATACCACTGCCTCCTTTCATATCTTCAATCTTCTTCTCAAGTGTAGGTAGTGGTTTCTTGAAGACAACTATATTGACTTCTTCTCTTCATCACCATCTTCTTATTTACCCAATACAAGTCTCCTTCTTGATCTCCTTGGTTTTCCTATAGTAAAGATAGGTGTAGTGGCCTTAGGTGTTTTCTTGAGAGCTAGCCTCTTCTTCTTCTTCTTCTTCTTCTTCTTCTTCTTAGGAGGTTCTACTTCTACCCCTTCCTCTTCTTTCTCAGATTCATCATCCTCTATCTTAACTGTATTATCTTTACTTTCAGTGATAGAAGGAGAGTCGGAGGTCTTGCCATATTTCTTTTCAAACTTTTCTAACCTCTTCTTTCCTCTCTTTAGAATCTTAGGAATCTCTATCTCTATAGATATCCTTCTCTTTACTTCTTCATAGGTACCAAAGTATGGTGTCTTAGGATTGGAAGGTTCATTCACAAGAGCCTCAATGATGTTCTTGGTTTCATCTATGTTAACCTCATATGCAAGAGGTTTTATGCAACTCTAGGTTTTACAACTTATATGTAAACCTTATCACAATCAACTAGGAAAAAAATATCATCCTTATAATTTTTAACTAGTTGTTTAGGAATCATGTATCTACTTTGAATTTTCTATCTAAAGTTCTCAAAATATCCATCCATGATATTCTCATAATTATCTCCTAACTCATCTATGAATTCATTTATCTGATGAATTATGGGTCTATCCTTCTTCCATGCTACTGTCCCTTTAGAAGGAAAGAACTTCTGAACATAAAAGAATATGCATACCAGGAGAGAACCGAACTTACATGGATTTGTTTTAGATGCCTGGATGCTTTCCACATTCTTGCTTAGCTGAATGAGCTGCAACTCGGCTAGGTCAAATTCTAAATTGTTTTTCACCACCTTGTATGCTAAGTCCAAAAATTCACAAGGTACACTATTAGGTCTGTTGGAACTATATATCTTGTGAGCTATCACATGAATAAATTTTTTTAATTCCATGTCAGTAACTCTATTCAGTCTCATGCCTCTTTCCTCCCACTCGGCAAGAGTTAATTTAGCTAGCTTATCTTTGGTTAGGGTTTTGGTAGCTTTAGCTTTGTTGAGCATGAGATACCCTACTACTCGGTGTATCATTGTCTTTGTTATCTTTATAGGTTGTTCCAACCATAGCTGCATGTCATGAACGTAACTAAGAATGAATCTAATCTATTTGATTTGGAAATTCTTTGGCATGTGCAGGATGTGGGTTAAACCTTTAACCTCTTGATTCTTGTGCTCGGGCTTCAGATTCCCGCCTACGCACAATTTCTCATATATTGAATTCATCTAAATTGTTCCAAGCTCCTGGATGTTGTAATGATAGAAGCTTTTAATGTCATTGACCAGTAATACCCTTGGAGGAATTAGGGAATGAGATCCCAATAGATCTACTTCTTCCCCAACTGTTGGATAATGCTTAAACTCTGGAGGGTTACATACAAAATTTCTTACCAAAATTTCTGATCCTTTCTTAACCTTGCTACTGTAATCATCTAAAAATGGTCATATAGACTATTAGCCCCTTTCTAGAATTATTTGCTAAAATCCTCAATTGCTCATTCTTGATAAAATCCTAGCTTTGTCATTTATTCAATTATTTTTGGGTTAACCATTTTATCCTAAGTCTTTATTTATTTAAAAGGAATTCCCTCCCCTTTTATTAAATAAAAAGACCCCACCTTTCCTCTTATCCTAAGTTGCACAAATAAAGCAATATTCTTATTTTATAAAAAGGAGAAAGGACCTTTTTGTCTCACATGAGGCTCAAAAGTCAACACTTTACTCTCATTGGAGGAAACTTGTGCACACGGATTGCTCCTCTTTGATGCTCCACCGCTGAATAAATCTTTTGCCTCTTAATCTCCATGGTCCATTTTCCCCTCATTTCCTATAAAAGAAGAGCTCTCTCTTCATTTGTAGAAGCATCTTTTGAATACTAACCTTATGCTGCAGGATTACTTGGAGGATTTAGAGCTTTTTGAAGACATTCTTACATTTATCTTTCATTTCTTGCATCTTAGCTTCATATACATGCTTTCTTAGATTAGTTTCATTTTCATGCTCTAGAGTAACTCATCTAGCTTAATTAGTAAGGATTTGTAACACTCGTCTTTCCATTTTTAGCTTAGTTGCATTGTTTTATTCTTTGCATAGCTT
>MU226052.1:3109634-3137729 GCA_018584345.1 Thuja plicata | reverse complement strand
TATATATATATATATATATATATAATATTCTCCCCTTTGACATATGAGAGAAAAATATTAACAACACGATCTCCTTGATGAAGTTACTAGACAAGAGGAAACATATTTATCTTCATACCCTCGAATATGTGGAATACATTAATAAGGACCAACATCATCATAATCATCACAAAATGTATCTTGAATGTTAGAAAAATCAGTCCCACCATTAAAATTTTCATCATCATTAATATTGTCATAATTAGTAGCATTACTATCATCATTGTCATCACCACTAGTAGCTTCAACAAAACTTAACATAGTCTTAGCCTTATTTCAAGCATTCAATGTCCCCAAATTAATGTAGAGTGAGTTAATTAAATTAATTAATTAGGTTGTCCCAAAATATAAATAATATTATAAAGGAAATCTTTAATTAACTAATTAAGTTATAAAATAAAAAAGGGGCCAAAATAATAAATAAAGTTATGTCGACCCATTGTAACTTTCCATAAACTTCTTGGAGGATTTTATAAGGAATTAACTGGCACTGTAGGTAATCATGGTAGAGTTATCTTTTCTTGTGTATTTGTGTTTCCAAATGGAATTGTGTCTTATGTGTAGTTTTAGAGGTGGAAGACCCTCCCTAGTCTATAACTGCAGTTTCATTGGTTAGCAACCACCCTAGTCTATCGTTGGAGATATTGCTTCAAATATTTCACTATGTACCTCATTGTCAAATTTGTGAAGTCTTCTTGTGAAGAAAAATTTGTGCACATGGATATAATATAAGAATATAAGTCTCCAATTGATAGCAATTCATTTTTATGGTTTTCATATATTCTAATCTATGATTTATTGTATTACCTTGAATTATAATAATGTCCTTTCATATTTTTGAATAGATCGAGTATAATATTTAGTGGTCAGGTGCCAAGTATTGAAGGGTATCAAAGGGAGCCAAGGGTTCTGAGTGCCAAAGGGATACAAAGGGTACTAAGTGCCAAAGGGGGCTAAAGGGTGTTGAGTGCAAAAGGGTGTCGAGTGTCGAAGGGTCCTAAAGGGTGTTGAGTGTCCAAGGGTTCCGAGTATTGAAGGAAGCCAAAGGGTGTTGAATGTTGAAGAGAGTCAAAGGGTGTCGAGGGACGAAGGGTGCCGAAGAGAGTCAAAGGGTGTTGAGTATCAAAGGGTGAGTTTAAAAGGGTGCAGAGTGCTAAAGGTTGAGTACTGAAGGTTGCTGAGTATCAAAGGTAGTCAAAGGGTGTCGAAGGGAGCTGAAGGGTGCCAAGTACCGCAAGTAGCTGAAGGGTTCCAAGGGCCAAAGGGTGCTAAGTTTTGAAGGGTTCCAAAGGGTTCAATTTTTGAAGGTATCAAATGGTTCATGGTACGGTGGAAGTGTGCAAACTAGTATGATGGAAGTGTGCTACTAGCACGTTGAAAGTGTGTTGATTAGTATTGTGGTGTATAGTCAAAAAATGGAAGCACTTCCATTTTGGACTAGTTTAGCCCTTTGAGTAAGTGGTTTGGGGTCATGTCAAGCACCTTGAATGGGTCTCTGACTTGGATCTTGATTTTCCCCCTGTTCTGCCCCATTTTCCACTTCTCTCTGACCTATTTCTAGCACCGTGATCTGCAAATCTGAGTTCTTTGACCTCAGGGTCAAGGTCAACCTCAACCCTGACCTAGGTGAAGGTTGACCTTGACCTTGAACTAGGTTAGAGTCGACCTTGACCATGACCCAGGTCAGAGTCGACCTCGACCCTGACCCAGGGTCCAAATTTCAAGTTTCTGGGGTTTCGAGATGTCGGGCTTCGAAAAGATTCAATTCCTACTTCTGGGTTGGCTGTTTCAGTCTTCGAGGCAACAAATATTAAAATTTTATTTAATATAGGTCCACTTCTAGGGGTATAGGTCTAATTGGAATTTAATTCTTCTATGTAGGCCTCTTTAGAAGATTGTGCCCTAGATTTGTATATAAGGAAGCCTTCTCCTCTCATTTTCTCTAACCATCTAAGACGCAAGAAGAAAATTCATCCATCCAAACTCTATGCATGATATATTGAAGCAATCATCTAATTTCAAAGAAATTCAAGCATTCAATTTATCAAGGATATCCATTGGTATCCATTGAAGGATTCAAGCTCTATGGAACCCTCTTGTTGAAGATTTCTCCATCCACATCCATGCAAGCCTCTTCCTATTCAAAGATCCATTAAAGGTGTTGAATATCTACAAACAATTGATTTGAGTCATCCTACATCCTACATTATAAATTTTACATTCATTTGGTGCATACATAATTGTAGATCCAAGGATTCGAATCTACCACAAGGGTTTCTATTCAAGAAAGGTGAACTGGTTTATTTTTCTTTGTTTATTTATGCAATTTCAATTATACTTTAAGGTTAATTCCAAAAATGGGGTTTGAAAAAGGCAAACCCATCCCCCCAAAAAATGAAACCCTTTTTCTTGTACGTACAGGTACATTACAGTGAATTTAAGAGAAAATTTAGATACCCTTTTCGGCCAACTTTTGGGATCCGCAAACAAAATTTTCTTTAGAGCAGTGCAGGGCGAGGTCGACATTGTGGGGTAAAATTGCACCCCTGCAAAAGGTCAAGGTTGACCTGACTTAGAAAAGGAAAATATTTTTGGGTTTTGTCTGTCTCTATGTTTCTATTCTAGATCTGGTTGGAGAACTTCCCGAAACTCAACAAAGACATCAGAAGATAGGATTTTCTAGATCTTCCACATTTTGAGGTTAGTACTTGTCTTCCATTCATTTCAATTAAGGTTTCAATCAATCCCAATATAGATTATTCATCTATTATTCAGGATTGTAAGGCTTTCTTCTTTCTTCTTATTTCTGATTGATTGATGCATTTGTGCATTAACCATTTTCTTATGGTTGATTAAAGTCGATCTTTCCTTTGTGAAATTTGGGGCTAGGAAGAGAATATTATCTTCTCCTCATCAAAATTTTCATACCTTACAACATATACATACACACACATTCACATTCAATCATACACATGTATATCTCTACATTTGGTGAACCCGCGATAGACAACTCTTTCTTTTTGGTGTTAGATTTACATTTTATGTTAGATCTTACATGCATATTAGATTAGCCTTCTTTTATGTTCTTTCATTTACATTTTCTTATTTTAGTTCATTTACATTGCATTGGTGTATGATCTTTGCTACCTCTAGTCCTACTTATAATATTCTGGTTAGAAGAAGTTAGAGACTTATGAGTTCCTTTGATCCTGATTCTTCCTCTCCTTTCCTTAGGATTCTAGATGACAATTTGATCACTCATGATTCCAATCCTTCTATGAAGCATAAATCTTCTCACTCATATCATGATGAGGATGATTCTTTAAGATTTCCTCTTGAACAAGTTCAAAAACTATCAACTGAACTTGATAAAATGGGAAATTGGCTTATTCAAGAAAACCATAATCAAGATTCTATCCAAGCTTTAGAGGCTCTTAAGAAATTCCTTCGTGATAGTGATCAAGGTGTTAATCTCTTGTATGGTATTACTCATCTTGTGCATTTAAATGTTAAACCGTTAGTTCAAGAAGCTCAAGATTTAGGATTTACTCCTCTTGTCACTAGTGTGGAACCTTCTTCGGTTCCTTTACCTAGCAATCCTACTTATACTTCTCCTTTAATGACTACATCTCTTACATTTTCCAATCCTCTAGCTTCAAATCTTCCACTTCCATCTCTTCCTGTGAGTGTTCCACCAGTGTCTTTAGCTACCTCATAGTCTTCATACCATAATGTTCCTTTTACTTATTCTAATCCTCTTCCAACTATGGTTCCAAGTGTTCCATCGGTTGTGTCTTCTATTCATCCCACTTCCTACACTTTTCCTAATGTTCCTAATGTTTCTATGCCTATTATTTCTTCTAATTTTACCATCATTAGTCTGGCTCAAACTGTGTCCTCTTTACAACAAACATCCTTAACTCAATCCAAGTTTAGTATTCCTACATGTGACATGGGTAGTCCTTTATCCCTAGACATTATTCATGCTCCTATCCCTCAGCAAGACGATATGCCTCATCTTGAGAATTAAAATGGTAAGGGAGATCATGTCACTCATGTTAAAACATTTCAAATCCTTTTTAGTGACTATGCTCATGACCATAGGATTTTATCCATGTTGTTTTATAGAACCTTTCGTTATAAGGCCTTGTAGTGGTATTGTTCCTTTCCTCCTTATTCTATTGATTCTTTTCCAAAACTTGCTAATACCTTTATTCAATAGTTCCAAAATAGCATTGGTCCGCAAGTGTCCTTAACTGATTTGATGCATTGTAAACAAAATACTAAAGAAAAATTGATTGAATTTTTTTGGTAGATTTAAGCATTTGCATGCTCAGATTTCTTATCCTATTCCTGATATTGATGTTTAGCATAGGTTTATTTCAAATTTGCAAAATGATATTAGGGATAAGATTATGCTTACTGAATTTACCTCTTTTCAACAACTTTGTGTAGTGCTTCATCATTATCAATTACAAGTGAGTCAATTTGAGAGAAAAACTCCAATGGCTCTTGTTCCAGTTGATAAGAGTGATGTTGCTCCTAATCCCAACAAGTTTTAGAAGCCTAACAACTATTTCAAAATCAATAAACAAGAAAATGTAGTTGCTGATCAAGTTTTTGTTGCATCTCACAATGCCACTTCTAAATCCATTACTTTTCGTTTAAATTGTATGTTTAATCCTCTTTCTAAATCTTTATATTCTATTATGAGTATATTTTTGACTGCTAATATGATTACTTTACCTCCTATTTGACCTCTTCTTCCTACTATGATAGAATCAAAATCATTTGATCCCAAAGCCTTTTGTCAATACCATCATCAGAATGGCCATGATACTAAGAAGTGTTATTCTCTAAAACATAAGGTTCAAGACTTAATTGATTCTAATGATCTATCTGTTGATAATTTTGAAGGTAGTGGGAAATTTTTTGTCTCTCCTCCTAATCAAAACCTCCAAATCTATATGAATCCTTTGCCTACACATGATACTAATACCATTGCCCAACCATCTTCTGTGGATATTATTTATGATTCAAAGATGGATGATCTCAATCATATTGTTAACCATGTGGAGCATGTTGTTTCGTCTCAACCTATCTCTCCATCCCAGTTTCAATCTCAAACTCCTATTCAAGTTCCTCCATCTCAACCTCACCTTCAAGTTCCACCTCAACCTAAACCAAAACTTCAATCTAAACCTTCAAAAAAACCTAAGGATAAAAGACCTCGGGAACTCTCGATCACCTTTGATGATTCTAAGACCATTAAATCTCCTAATGGTCCCCTCTACATTTATGCTAGTATTGCTAAGATACCTATGGGTGCTTGTCTTGTTGATCCTACTTCCTTGGTCAATTTCATCACAGAAGAGAACATTTTTATGAATAACTTACAACGTGATTATTATGATACATCTGATGTGTGGATTCAAACTTGTAATGGTTTTCTCTATCCATCATTTGGTTCTATTAACTTACATGTTGAACTTTGGGGTAAAGTTTTGGACACTAACTTCATTGTTATCCCTAATTCTGATCAATTTCAAGTTAAGCTTGGTTTGCCTTGGTTGACTTCCATGCATATCGTTACTTCTCCTATCCATAAGTGTATTAAGTTCATTCATGATGAAGAGGTGAAAATGATTAATCATAGTTTATATCAACCTTGTAGGCCTAGGGATTGTGTTAACCTTGACTTGTTTTTTCCTTCATTACCTAATTCATGTCCTTCTCAACCTGATAACCTTTTTCACTCATATCAAGCCTATAAACATAAAAATATTCTTGAGTTAAGCATGCCTCAGATAGATCTTAACCATGGTCTTTTACCTACGCCTTCTATACCTCCTTTATTCATTACTTCTAGTTCTGTTAATTAGACTCCTAGTATCACTTTTCAGCCTACTGAGAGTCCTAATAATCCTCCTATATAACCTATGAAGGAACCGATTGTTGTTCCTCCTAGTTCTCAACATATTTCAAACAAGACAAAACATAACAAATCTGCCAATGAATGTTGTAAGAAGCGTTGAGCTCATGCTAGGGCCCATGCCTCTGTTCTTCAAAATTATTTACCTTCTTTTGACCAGCCTATGCCTGATGTGTTGGAGGAAGTTAATATTAATAATGATGTTAAGATGAATGATTATGATAATTCTATTCGCATCTTATATTCTATTTCGAATAATCTTGATGAAGGAGATACTCTTGATGATCCTATTGATGCCAATGATGAATATGAGACTATTGATCTTGATACTGATTTACCTCATATGATTTCCACCCAACTGATAATTACACCTAGTATCAAACATCACGATTATGAAGAGGATCCTTGTTTGGAACTAGCTATCATTCTTACTATGTTGGATATAGTCCCTCTTGCGAATTTCCCACCTTCCCTATATGATATAAACCAAGATGGGGAGAGTAGGTGATGCACTTTATTGGCTTGTCCTTCATGGTATCCTTTTATGTGTTTTCCTATTGTATTGTGCTTCTCCCATGATGTATTTGCTAAATGTTTGTTAGATTCTTTTATACGACCCTTGTTACTTTTTTGGTGCAAGGTGATAAAGGAATCAATATTTTTGTAATATTCATATATGTGTATCTCTATTATTCTACATATTGTTTTTATGTTATGTTGTACCTGTGCTATTATTCATAAATTTTTTCCTTGTGTAGTCTGCTTGGAATTGTGACATGGTAACATTGATTCTTTTTTGTCTCCATGTTGTGGTCCGAAAAGACTCTTATTTTTAACTCATACATTTTCTTTCCTCCATTTTCATTGTAGTTCTACTTTTTTTGGGGAATGATGTCAATTCATTTGCAATAATATCATATATATATACACATATTATCTTATGATCATACTGACCGCATGGTAGGTAGATCCCTTATGTGTTCTTTGTATGTTTATGTGGTATTTCCCTTGATTTGTCTTTGCTTGGGGGCATCTCGTAGTGGAAATGTAATCAATGGAGTTGTTTATGTTTATGTTAAATCTATTACTCCTGTTAAAGTGTTAGAAATGACTTTAATGTGGGGCATATGATCTACTCACCTTTTGCACACACGCACTTTCAAAATATTTTCAAAACTTAACACTTTTCTACCTTTATGGATTAGAGATTAATCCTTAAAGCATGGATTTTTACCTTATAGGATCTCTTGATCCCTCCAGTTTCAATTTACAATATTTTGATCCCTTAAGGTCGGAAGGTGTCCTTAAGACTGGATCTTTCTATATGTTGAATTTTCTCTTGTGGGAGTAGAATATTCCTAAGAGTAAAACCTTGATGGTTTGAATAGTGACTAGCCATATTCACTAGGCTATTCAAATCCATCTTTCCAGTTACACTTTTGCCTTGTGTGATTCACAATGGGACATAGGTTCTTGTTAGGCGAGGTAATCACACCCTTTCTCTTTTTTCTCTTTGATTGATGATGTCTCTCTTATCATGATCTTAGGGTTGATAAAGAATTAAGTTCCTAGGGGCTTGAGGAATCCTTTTTCCCCTTTTATTTTGATAAGATTAGCTTTTCTTTATGATCTCCTTTACCAAGAGTTTGCATCGAGTCCATACTCTTGCTAAAGTGGGGGCTAAATGTATAGTTAGAAAATGGAAGCACTTCCATTTTGGACTGGTTTAGCTCTCCAAGTAAGTGGTATGAGGTCATTTAAAGTGCCTTGAATGGTTATCTAACTTGGATCTAGCTTTTACCCTTATTCTGCCCCATTTTCCACTTCTCTCTGACCTATTTATGGCACCCTGATCTGCAAATCTGATTTCCTTCACCTCAGGGTCAAGGTTGACCTTCTGGGTCAAGATTGAACTTGACCCTTACCTAGGTCAAGGTCAACCTTGACCTTGACCTAGGATAGAGTTGACCTCAACCCTGACTCAGGGTCCAAATTTCAAGTTTCTGGGGTTTCCAGATGTTGGGCTTCAGAAAGATTTAATTCCTGCTTTCGGGTCGGCTGTTTCAGTCTTCGAGAAAATGAATCTTGAAATTATATTTAATATAGGTCCACTTCTAGGGGTATAGGTCTAATTTGAATTTAATTCTCCTATGTAGGCCTCTCTAGAAGATTGTGCCCTAGATTTGTATATAAGGAAGCCTTCTCCTCTCATTTTATCTAACCATCTAAGACGCAAGAAGCAAATTCATCCATCCAAACTCTATGCATAGTCTATTGAAGCAATCATCTAATTTACAAGACATTCAAGTATTCAATTCATCAAGGAGATCCATTGGTATCCATTGAAGGATTCAAGCTCTAAGGAGCCCTCTTGTTGAAGATTTCTCCATCCACATCCATGCAAGCCTCTTCCTATTCCAAGATCCATTAAATATTGGTGTTGAACATATACAAACAATTGATTTGAGAAATCCTACATCCTACATCTTGAATTCTACATTCTACATTCATTTGGTGCATACATACTTGTGGATCCAAGGATTTGAATCCGCCACAAGGGTTTCTATACAAGCAAGGTGAATTGGTTTATTTTCTTTGTTTATTTATGAAATTTTAATTTAAGGATAATTCCAAAATAGGGGTTTGACCAAGGCGAACCCCTCCACCCAACAAACGAAACCATTTTTCTTATAGGTACAGGTACATGATAGCGAATATAAGAGAGGATTCAGATACCCTTTTCAGCCAACTTCCAGGATTTGTGAACAAAATTTCTGTCGGAGTAGTGCAGGTTGAGGTAGACATTATGTGGTACCGTTGCACTCCCGCAAAAAGGTCAAGGTTGACCTGACTCATAAAAGGCAAATATTTCTTTGTTTTGTCCATCTCCACATTTCTGTTCTAGATCTAGTTGCAGAACTTCCCCAAACTCAACACAGACATCAGAAAATACGCTTTTCCAGATCTTCTATATTTTGAGGTTAGTACTTGTCTTCCATCCATTTCAATTAAGGTTTCAATCTATCCCATTACATATTATTAATCTATTATTCAGGATTATAAGGCTTTCTTCTTTCTTCTTATTTCTGATTGATTGATGCATTTGTGCATTAACCATTTTCTTATGGTTGATCAAAGTGGAACTTTCCTTTGTGAAATTTGGGGCTAGGAAGAGAATGTTATCTTATCCTCAACACCATTTTCATACCTTACAACATATACATACACACACATTCACATTCAATCATACACATTTATATCTCTACATGTGGAAGTGCGATAATTGATACATTGGAGGTGTGTCCTTTGGTAGGGTGGATGTGTTCCTTACAGTTGAGGTGTGTCGTTGGTACATTACAGTGGTATAAGAACTGGTGATTCTTCTAGCCTATTGGGATAATAATGTCACCCAATGAAGGAATGGGAAATTCCCATATAAAAACCTTGTTCAGGGAGTTAACAAGAAGTCAACAACAACTCAATAAAACCCTCATAGGAGGATACTAGAAAATGGAGGAGATTCTCAATCACTTGATAGGGGCATGTATGAAAGGAGTTTCACAGCGGTTCAACACAAGGATGACAATGCAAACCTTCCTTCAAAAGATTGAGAAACAATAAATGAAAACACCCACTTTGGATGAGTCATTGAAGCAATTAAAGAAATATTAGGTTGGTGGTGGATAAAAGATAGACATATCTCTCAAGGACTACATAGGCCTAAGGATGAGGTATCCATCCCCGAAGGTAATAGAGCCTACAAAAAGAATCTCAGACTAGAGATTGACAATGTGGTACTTAACACCATGTTCCATAAGATGAAGGTATGTTCTAAACTTTTCTTTAGCCACAAGAGGATATGGACAAAGAATCAACAATTGTCCCTTGAAGTGTAGATCACCTCAATCTTCAAGATAGTCACAAGGGTGAGGGAGATGCTAGCACTAAGATTGTGAAGCCAACATTGGATGATCAATTTCATGGAGATGAGGACTCTATTAATGACCCTTTGAATGAGAAATCCCTTTAGTTGGTTGAGTACAAAGTTTTTCCTTTGATTGGCCATGAGACATGCATGATTTCCATCTCCCCTTGTGAGTGGCATATATATGGAGAAAGAAAGTTGGATTTTGATGAGCTGATCCTCAATTCTAATCATGAAAATGTTTATATTAGAGTGGAGAAGTGGAAGATTATTGATATTTGTAGGTGGTGCTCACAGTCACAATGTGGAATAAAGATTTTAGTGGATACGGCTATTAGCACTCATGCTTGCTTTCGAATCCTGGAAGTTTGCAGTTGGAAAAGTTTGATGACGGATTGCTTGAGGGAAAGAAATATTTGGCTGGTGAGGACTATAATGTACCCAAATTAATGGAGAGTAATTCAATTAAATTAATTAATTATGTGGTCCCAAAATCTAAATAATATTATAAAGGACATCTTTAATTAATTAATTTAGTTATAAAATAAAAGGGGACAAAATAAGAAATTAATAAATAAAGTTATGTCATCCCATTGTAAATTTCTAGAAACTTCTTGGAGGCCTTTATAGGGCATTGGCTAGCACCGTAGATAATCATGGTGGAGTTATATTTTCTTGTGTATTTGTGATTTCAATTGGAATTGAGTCTTGTGTGTAGTTTCGAAGGTGGAAGACCCTCCCAGTCTATAATTGTAGTTTTGGTTGTTAAAAGCCACCCTATTCTATCATTGGAGATATCACTTTAGATATTTCACTATGTACTTCATTATCAAATATGTGAAGTATTCTTGTGAAGGAAAATTTGTGCATTTGGGTATAATCTAAGAATATAAGTTTCCAATTGATAACAATTCATTTATATGGATTGTATATTTTCTGATCTATGATCTATTGTGTTACGTTGGATTATAATAATAGCCATTCATATTTCTAAATAGATAGAGTATAATATTTAGTCATCAGGTGCTAAGTGCTGAAGGGTGCCAAAGGGAGATAAGTGTCAAAGGGTTCCGATGGGAGCCAAAGGGTGTCAAAGGGAGCTGAAGGGTGTTGAAGAGTGCCGAGTGTCAAAGGGAGCTAAAGGGTGCTGAGTGTCAAAGGGTACTAAAGGGAGCCAATGGGTGTCAACTACCAAAGGGTGAGCTACAAAGGGTGCAGAGTGCCAAAGGTTGAGTATCGAAGGGTGTCAATTTCAAAAGAGATTCGAAGGGTCTCGAAGGGAGCCAAGTATTAAAGGGTAAAAAAGGGAGCCAAAGGGTTCTAAATTTTGATGGGTGCCAAAGGGTGCAAGTGGTGAAGGTACTAAACGGTGTGTGGGATGGTGGAAGTGTGTAGACTAGTATGTTGCAAGTGTGATACTAGTAGAGTGGAAGTGTACTAACCAATATGATGGAGGTGTATCATCTGGTACAGTGGAAGTGTGTCATTTGGCATAGTGGAAGTGTTCTATATAATTGAGGTGTGCCTTTGGTACATCACAAAGATAATATGATCATAGGGTAAAAAAGTTTGTCACCAAGATGGGATTCAGATCTTAAAACCCTACCTTTGAGATATTTTTTCAACCTTTGCTCTATGTTTAATGCTCTATCAATCCCTAATTAGATATTCAATAAATTTTAAACCTACTAAGGTTTCTCAAACCCAAACACACTCCACTTGGATTCTACAAACCCTCATTCTCCTTAGACAAACTCAAAAGATCAATTTTGAATCAAACACTCAACTCACTAGGATTTTGAAAACTTTTTCATGAAACAAACACACTCGGACCTACATAACTTAAATATATGTTTTAATTTTTTAATTTCCTTTGTTATTCTCCTGGGAATAAATCTAATGAAGGATTTTACCAAGTTTCACAATTTTTCAACTGTGCAAACAAAAGTTACAAATTTTTCAAGTATACCAGAAACCCTAGCTCTAAGACAGGGAAATTTGTACAATTTTTATTATAACATTTTGAAATCACTCTAACCCAATTGAATTGATTCTAAATACATACCACCATATTTTCCATTCATTTCCATGCTTGTTGTGTTATGTACAAGGCCATAGAAAGAAATTATCAAACTATTGTTAGAGAAAAAAAGTCATTACATTGTAAAAAACAAGGGGTTCCCATAAAAAAAAATCCACAACTTCTTGGATCATGTTCTTTCATTCATTTCATGTTAAAAATATATCATGAACTATTATCCACTGAAGATACATTATTTTTAACAAAAAACTAATGTGCTGTTATGACATTTGCTTCAAACTTGCATAACTTGTCCTTGAACAATATCTAGGACTTGAAAAAAAACCATTGTAAAGAGACCCTTAATGCTCTTACATAATCTGCCAAGACCTTATTTTCATAGAAAACCAAAATATAAGGTTTAGGAACAAACCCAAACTCTCCCACAATCCAAAATTCACTAGGAAATTCAAATTTGTATTTTGGAAGGAAAATCCCAAATTTGAATTCTTAGGCTTATTTATACAACTTGACCTACACTAACTAAAAAATAATAATCAAAATGAGCATAAATGAACCACTAATGTGATTCTCCTGCATCATACTCTCGAGGGAAAGAGAAAGAAACTTAGGTTCCACATGAGAGAAGGTATGCAACAATCTTCCCATTCTTGATGATATTTTCTTTAGTCATCCATGTGGCATCCTCAGGTGGTAGCTACCTTTATTTAACCAAATATTGAAAGTGTTACTGCCCTCTAGTATTTTTTCTCTCTTTGGTGTCAATAATGCATTCTAACTCAGTTGATTTAATGGTGTCTGGTAGGTCCTTTTCCCGATCACCATCTCACATGGACTATATGCCGACTCCTTCATCAACATTGGCTTCTCCTTTTTAAGGGAATAAGTCAACAGTAGTGAAAATCCACTAGGCAATTTAATCTCATAAGCATTTCTAGAAATTTATTAACAACCCTCGCAGGACCTATCTTCTTCATCTTCAACTTGGTATATTCACCTTTGGGAAACCTTTTTTTTTTCCTAAGATGTGCTAATAACATATCTCCAATATGAAAATTGACCTCTCTTCTTTTCAAATCTATCTTTTCCTTCTATTTTTTTGCACTAGCTTGTAACAGTTGTTTCACTTCTTGATGTATCTCTTGAATAGAAATTACAAATTGTTCACACTCTACAATTTTATTATCAATACCATTGATGTCTCTTAATTCAAATACTCCTCTTGGCTACATCCTATAGACCACTTCAAATGGACTCTTACCAATGCTCATATTTACTAGATCATTATAGGTAAACTCAGCCCGAGGTAGCACAAGATCCCATTTTTAGGATGATCCTTTTAAAGAAATCTTAATAGGTTACCTAAGCTCCTATTGGCCACCTATCTAAGGGTGGTAGGCTAACTTAAAACTAAGGTTTGTATCAATCTTTCTCCACAATGTTCTTCAAAGTGTCCTAGAAACTTGTTATCTCTATCAAAAAGTATTCTCAATGGTAAACCATGTAGTCTAAAAACCTCTTTAAAGAAAAAACCTACAACATATGAAGCATAACTTGTAATTTTTCAAGGAATGAAAGTGAGCCATCTTTGAAAACCTGTCAACAACTACATAAACTGAATAGGAACCTCTTAGACTCTTAGACAAATCCATGACAAAGTCCATGATAATGGATTCCCAAGGACTATTGGGAATGGTAAAGGATGGAATAATCCTACATTAGTACTGATCCCTTTTTCATTTTTACATATATTACACCTCTCCATAAACCTTATCACTTTTGTTTGCATTCATTGTAAACAAAAAGCTTGTTCAACTGCTCTAATGTCTTGTCAAGCCCAAAAAGACTTGTCATACTTCAACAATTCTTTTTTTTGACAAGATTATCCCTAATGGAATACTTTATCAAACAAAGTTTTGCTCCCTTGAACAATAAACAATCCTATACAAGTTATTCTAACAACTTTGCATTTTGTTACTAACAAGATACTTACAAAAATCATATACTTCATTGAAATCTTCATCACCCTCATACATCTGTTTGAATGCCTCAATCCCAACACTTTATAACTAAATTTTTTTCACCATTAATGCTCTTATAATTAAAGAATCAACCACCTTGTTACACTGACCCCTCTTGTGTTTGATTGTGTAAGCGAAGTTTTCTAGGTATTCAACCCACTTATTTTGCCTTTGACTAAGTTTATTTGGGCTATTGATGAATTGAAGCGCATGATTTTCTGTATAGAACACAAAATATTTAGGTAGAAGGCAGTGTCTCCATTTTTTTAGTGATTTAACCATTGCATACATTTCCAAGTCATGTTAGGTGTACTTCTTCTTTGCATTATTTTTTTTTTCACTAAAGTATGCTATGGGTTTGTTATATTGGCTTAAAAATACCCCTATAACATGTCTACTAGAATCACAATCTATTTGAAAAAAATTATTGAAGTCAGGCATGGTTAATATAGGTTGTTTAGTCACTCTATTTTTCAAATATCAAAAAATCTTATCAGCTTGTTCAGTCCACATAAACATCATTTTTGTATCCCCTTTAATGGTGTCTATGATAGGTGCAAATTTATGACTGAGATTTTTGATAAATTTATGTAAAAATTTGCAAGGACATGGAAACTTCTTACCTCTATGACTAATCTAGGCATATTCCACTCCAATATTGCCTTGAATTTTCTTGGATACATATTTAACATTTCTTTTGAGACTACATAACCAATGTACAATAGTTTTGTCTTCATGAAGTCACACTTTTTGAGGTAGATCAAAATTTTTTCCTCTTGTAGCCTTCTAAACACCAAATTTAAATGGTACAAATGCTCTTCTTTATTAGTACTAAAATTCAATATGTCATCAAGGTAAACAAATATAAACTTACCAATTTATGGTTTGAGGACCTCAATCACGAGTCTCATTAAAGTGCTAAGTGCATTAGAAAGGCCAAATAGCATAACAAGCCACTCATAGAGTCCTTCATTTATTTTGAATTTTTTTTTCCACTCATATCCTTGCTAGATCCTTATTTGGTGGTATCCACTTTTGAGATCTTTGAGAAGTAACTTTCCCCACATAAAAAAATCAATTAAATCCGTTATCCTTAGTAGTGGGAACCTATATCTAATTTATCTCCTTGGATTCAATACACATTCTCCACTTACCCTTTCTTTGGTACCAAAATAGTTGGAATTGCACAAGGAATATGGCTCTCCCTAATTAACTCTTTCTCAATAATGTCTTGTACTTGTTTTATGATTTATTCATTTTGTTGGGGGTGTCATCTTATAGGTTGATTTGTTAGGTAGACTAGCCCTTGATATCAAGTCTATATGATGACTAATATCTCTTATTGGAGGCAAAGAGTTTGTAAGTTCATCCACAACTATATTAACATACCTCTTCAACATATCTTGAATTTCCCAAGGCAAATCATCAAGTTTTCATACTATCATAACAATCTTAGGTCTGATCGTCATCAGAAAACCTATCTATTATTCTTCCATTTTCTATAAAATCTCATTTTCACCCACTAACATAACACTTGAGGAAATATTTTGGTCTTTATCTTCCTCCTCAAAGGTTATAAGGTGTAAGTAACTCCATACTTCTCCAAAACATAAACATTCTTCTTACCATCATGCATTGTTTTTCTTTCATATTTATAAGGCCTGCCAAATAACACACAAAATATATCCATAGGAATAACATCACATAACACCTTGTCCTTATACCTTCCCATTTGAAACTTTACCCAACATTGTTCATTAACTAGTACTTGCTACCCCTTATTCAATCATGAGACTTCATAAGGCGCAGGATGGGGTAATCTTTTTAATTTCAATTTCTCTACCATATAAACAACATCTAGATTATTATTACTACCTGAATCTGTAACAACTTGACAATGCTTGGCACTTGCGAAAAATCCTGAAAAATGACTTCCTTTAATGTGGCTCTTTCTCCATTGGAACCTTAATCAATTTCCTTCTAATCAATAATGATTCTTCTATCTTTGGCCCTTCTAGTTGTGGTGAGAAGTTAACACTTTCTTCATCTCTTCCTTGAGAAAATTGAGTCCCTCTTTCATTCCTGAAGGTGGTAGTTGATTTCTCTTATGGACAGTCCCAAGCTTGATGACCTACAAACTTGTTTCACTTACCAGTGAAACTATTAAATCCTCCTCGTTGTCCAAATCTACCCCTAAAGTTAGACCCTCTACCTCTAAAACCTGACCTTGAGCCTAGTGCTTATTCTTGTGAAGTTCTTGATTAACTTAGATTTCTTTGTGACTATCCTCTACCATCATATGGACCTCTACCTATGGAAGACCTTCCTCTACCTCTATTATGCTTTTCTCACTTCCTGTTCAAATTTTATTCAACCTTTAAGGCTAGTTGATAACACTCTTCAAGTGTCATGGGGCTTGTAAGGATCAACTCATCTTTCAAGTTATACTTAAATCCATTAAGATATCTTGCAACCTTGTCAGTATCATCCTCCTTTTGTTTTGATTTGAAACTCAACTTGTAGAACTTTTTAGTGTACTCTTTCATGCCCAAATCCTTTTGTTTCAAGTTTTGCAACTTTCTATACAACTAAGTTGTGTAGTCACTAGGAAAGAATTTTCCCTTCAGGTTGGAAACCAGCCTATCCCAACAAGTAATCTTGGTTTTGTCTTTCTTTCTCCTTTCTTCTTGAACATAATACCACCATAGGGATGCATGACCTCTCAGTTTGGTCTTGACCAACTTTACTTGCTTCTCTTCATGTACCTCCTCAAACTCAAAGTATTTGTCCAACTTCCCTATCCAATCAAGAATTTATTCACCATTTAAACTACTTGAATATATTGAAAGTTCCATTTTTGCCTTAGTCCCTTTACTCTTGACTGCCTTCATCAATCTTTCCGTCATCAACTCATCAAGATCCCTCACTTCTTGAGGCTCTTCTTCTAATAGATTTTCTCTATCCACTATTTCCTCTTGGTAACTCATATCCCCTGTAACAATTCCCCTTCTTTGGTTAGCTTCAAGTATAGTGATCTTGCATCCTAATTGATTCTCATTTACCTCATTTCTCTAGCAAGGGATTCTCCCAATGGTGTGGTTATTCTTCTTGTCACCCTTTCAACTACACTGACTCACCTTCTTGATTATTTCTCTTTATTTTATTTATTATTTATAATGGCTCTGATACAAATAGAGATGTAGAGGATACAACTTGTCACCAATATGGGATCCAAACCTTACAACCCTACCTTTGCAAGATTTCTTACAACCTTTGCTCTAGGTTTAATGGTCTAGGAAGACCTAATTTGGTATTCACTCAATTTAATGTCTACTCGGGCTTCTCAAACCTACAAAAAATACAATTGGATTCTAAAAACCCTCATTCTCTTGGGACAAACTCAAAAGATCAATTTTTTTACCAAACTATCAACTCACTAGGGTTTTGACAACTTTTTGATAAAATAAACACATTGAGATTTACACATATGATTGGATTTTTAAATTTCATTTGGTGGAAACCTAGGCAGTACTCTAATGAAGGATTTTACCAAGTTTCATAGTTTTTTCAATTGTGCAATCAAAAGTTACAAATTTTTCAAGCTCGCTAGAAACCCTATCTCTAAGACAAGGCAATTTGTAGTATTTTTTTCATAACTTGAATAAAACATAATGAAATCACTCCAAATCAATTGAATTTGGTGCTTTAGACACAACACCATATTTTATAATAATTTCTATACCTATCTAGTTTTGTACAAGGTTGTACAAAGCAATTCTTAAATTGTTATCACAAAAAATGGCACAAAAGTGTCAAAAACAAGGATTTCCCATCAAATACTTATTTATAGCTTCTTGAAGAATATTATTTCATTTATTTCATGTAAAAAACATATCAATAACTCTTATATACCAAATATACATTCTTTTTAACAAAAACTTAATATGTTGTTATGACTTTTGCTTCAAACCTGCATAATGTTTTCCTTGAACACTACCTAGGACTAAAAAACAAATATTGTAAAAAGACCCTACATGGTCTTACATGATCTCCAAAGGCCTAATTTGTATAAAAAAACCAACATCTAAGGTTGAGGAGAAAACCCCAACTCTCCCATAAGCCAAAATTCACTAGGAAATTCAAATTTGTTTTTTGGCGGGAAAATCCCATATTTGAATTCCTAGGCTTATTTACACAACTTGAAATATTGGAAATGATCCCAATGAATCCCCTAAGACCTAAACTAAGCAAAAAAAGACATTAAAAATCAAGATGATCATAAATGGACCACTAAAGTGATGCACTTGCATCACCATGTGATTGAATGTTTGGTAAAGATGTCACAAGTACAAAATTGAGAGACATATTTGATCTCTTCCCTGGTATTGGTTCAAAGAAAGGATTGACAAAACACAACATAGGATTTTGAACACACTTTTGAAAATAATGAAATGAATCATGAGTATGTTGGCCACATGAAGTACAAGGGTGTAGATCAAAGAAAGTAGTAGAAAAATGACCTTAATGTCTACAACAGGAACAAATTTGGACAATATTGGATTTCGTACAAATTGATTTTACTTTCTTAGATCTTTGAACTCTACAAGAATTTCCATTATATTTAGAATTAACATAAGATTGATTCATATGTCTTCCTAATACATATTTTATGGGTTAAGAATATTCTGGAACATAAGATCCAACAAAACCTTTGTAACCAAGCCCATATTTTCCTCTATTTGGTTTTTGAGATTACCAAACTCTCACAATGAGTTGGTTGAAGTATAAAGTTTTGAATCAATAGGTTTCTACCTTTGTTTAGAGACAACATTTTTCCTTTGTGACAAAACACCTTTCTTCAAATTTTTGGTTTTACATACTTTCTTTGTTCAAATCCTAGAAGAAGGCACATCTTGCTTAATCTCTTTCTTTTGTGTGATTTCTAATCGATTTTGTAACCTATTAATTTATTTTCTCAATAATATTAAAAATGTGAAAATAATTCAACGAAACATATCTAACATTTGGTGTCCTCAATGAATAATACTTAAAGAAAAAAACATATGGTACCATCCTAAAAAGTTAGTACCCATAATTGGATGTTTAGTTATCTACCCCATTTTGGCAATTTCAAGGTTTCATGTCCGTTATGCTTGATCCAACTACCTATCTCCCCTTGATTAGACATCTATCATATCTTCCTAAATTCTCATTTGAATTTCGGTGCTTTTTCCTAGGTACATAGCACCCTTGGATTTATGTTCTTAGGAACACAATGCCCAAGGCATTGTATTCCCCTAGGTTTGGGCCCAAATTTAAACTGGGGCCCCGTTGTAGTGTTTCAATGGGAACTTAGATCTTGTGGTCGACCTGGTATATAAATGCCCTATCTCTCCTCATTTTGGAAAGCAAGATGATAAAGAAGAAATCATGTGAATTCAAGATTTGAATACAAGGATCCTTGATTTAGCATCTCTCCAAGCATCCAAGGCATTTTGAAGAGAATCTCCTCAATTGCAGAAATCTTCTCTCCCATTATGGTCAAGTAGAGGAGTTCTCAAGCAAGAAAGAAGATCCTTTGTCTATCCACATGCATTCTTCTCTCATAGAAAGTGTTCAATCAAGCATAAAAACATTGAAGATCTAGGAGTAACATTCATAGATCCGTGGGTTTTTGAAGGCATCCTTGATTCATTTCTACATTTCAAGGTCAATAATTACAATTAAAGAAACAAACAATAATCTTCATGAATATGTGTGATCTCAAAATCCGTTCATGAAGATATTTACAAGGTAGATCTAATATTTACCTTTACAATTCCTTTCATTTATCCTATTTCATTTCATTTTCAAGGTTGATTCCTAAATAAGGGTTTGACCACTTGACAAACCTATTTCCACAACCTTTTCCCCATTTTTTTGTGTAAAGGAACATGTCTCGCAAATTTCAAGACTTAATTTAGAACATTAAAGATCTGCAAAATTGACTGTCAAAGTTTTGGTCAAAATTCATGGGTACAGAATGCCCAAGGCTTCTGTCCCTAGGAACACAACACCCAGGACATTTTGTACCTAGAAAATAACCTTCAGATTTAGAACATAGGTTGGTACAGTTCTCAAATTTTTGTTTCAAGTCACTGTAGTTTCCTGTCTATTTTTCATTAGTCTTTATTTTTTGAAACTTCATATATTTGCTTATTTAGCTTCTTATTTGGTATCATTAGATGAAAATCCCTAAATCCATTTCATTTATAATCATAATCAATGAAGGAAATGCATTTTCCCACTTAGCACTTGAACTAAATTTGAGCCTAGTGGGGCATCTTGATGACATTAATTTTCCATTAGTATGCAAACAAGACTTTCGGTAAGCATACACCAAAAGATAGGACAAGAGAAAACCGAAGAACAGATATTAAGAGATCACCAAAGATGACTAAGTGTAAAGAGAACCGATGACACAACTTAGTGTGTAAACTGAAATTGCAAAAATAGGAAGTTAAAGAGGAACCCGACATGCAAGATATAGTGTAGACCAACAAGACAGTTAAAAGAGAAATCGATAGAACAAACTGAAGGATAGTCAAGCATGACCAATAGACAGATTGGAAAGTCAGTTGCAGCCCGCAAAAAGTGGATCTGACTTCCACATCAGATAAAGAAAGTGTATTCTATTTATAGGATATTTATTTGTTTTAAAACCATTTCTTTAGGGACAAGATACATGAATGTAAGTGCTTTAATCAATCTAATTGATTTAAAACACATAGACTAGGAGATCTAGGTACAAGTTGTAAACCAGATCTTAGAGTTAACATTGTTTTTATCGAAACTTGATGAAGTTAATCCATCTATAAATAGATGATGTAATCATTCATTATTAACAATGTGAAGAGATAGGAGAACATGAATGAATCAAACAAGCACATATGTGGATCAGATTGAGAGTTTCAAGAACAGGAACAACAAAAGGTGAATTTGGTTAGTAAGAACCAAGAACAGAGCATACCGAGAATCAAAGGTATTATTCAATCACAATTAGGTGATAATATTTTTCATATAAACTAAATTGGATATGTATCAGAAATAGGAGATTGCATTTATCAGTTCAATTTGTAATTTTATATCATTCTAACAAGTGGAGAAAAGTGTAAAAATCCTTTCAAGGAAGGTGGATTTAACAGTCCAACAACAAATCTCTTAACCAAATGCACACTCAATAGTGTCTCTAAAACTCATAACAGAGTATATTTTAAAAGGTCTCCACTGATACTCTTAATAGGGTAGATAACCAGAAGTGATCAAAATTGTAAGCCTTAACTGGCCCCTTCCAATCTGTAGATAATGAAGATTTTGTGGGTGTCATCTCCACCTCAGTTTTTACTTCCTCACAGGAGTTTTTTACAATATCATATCTTGTATTATGTGTCAAATTACTTTCATGAATGTTTCTATGAATGTTCCCATGTATGTTAATGTTATGTATTGATATAACTCACATCAAGAAAGTATAAATCAGATTGAATGGATATACAATTGATTACAAAGGTTAATTGATTAAAGGATACAATAAGTTTTAGAGGTACTAATTCAACCCTCCCCTCTCAGTACATACTTCCCATTAATCCCAACAATTGGTATCAAAGCTAAGTTTCTTCTTGGAAAGATTAAAGGCTTAAGTGAAAATATTATACAAAGGAGAAGTACAGACTTGATAATAATATTGAGAATAAGAAGCTTGAAATTCAGATGTTCTTTGAACAGCATAAAGAAGCTAGAATCAACATGAGACAATTTCTAGATGAAAGAAAGAATATGGAATCTCACTGCAATGAGACATATTATCATGAGGAAGAGATACCAGATTTCTTTGAATTTTCAGGATCAACTACAAGCAAAGCATTAGATACATTAGAAGAAAGCATCACAACCCTAACTGAAATCAATCTACATCTGGTTGGACAAGTTAAATCTCTACAAATTGGTAAAGAGACATAGATGGTAAGGATGATTGATGTCATGAACAATGCTAGACAAGATGAGCAAGAAAGAACACTAGCTATTGATGATAGAAGAAATATCACAGAAAAGCTACAAGAAAAGGAGTCTGAAATACAAAGACTTACAGAGCATCACCATGAGATTACAAATTAGATTATTCTTATGATTCAAGAAGAAAAAAAACTAAATGTTGAACTCATTGAAAGAATAGAAGATATCAGTGAACTAAGGGATGAGAATGACAAGTCAAAACATGAAATAAGAATTCAGCAACAAAATAATGAAATTATCAAGAAAGATGAAGAAAGAAATAAAAGAATGGATGATTTTCTTGAAGGACAACGAAGAGTCAACAACAATACCGGTCTAGGTTTTACCGAGAATGGAGAATCATCAAATCAAACTGATCCAAGGAATGTCTATACATATTCAAGACCAAGAAATCTTACATGAAATGACTGTGGAAAGAAAGGCCATACATCAAATGTATGCAGAGAAAAAATGAAAGTTATTCCTAAATCTACATCTTCATTCATAGGATTCTGTTATAAATGTAACAAGAAAGGACATAAAGCATATGAATGTAAGTTTGAGATGAAACAACCAAAGAAGGAAACCTACATGGACAAGTATTGTCCTACATGCAAAATGAATGGGCACACACCTCTTGAATGCTAGAAAGAGAAAATGCAAGCATGGAAGCCTAAAGGTCAAGAAACTCCCTATCAACCGAAAAGAGTCAGTAATCAGTATGTATGGGACTACAATACTTGGACAAATTGTATAGCATGTGGAAGATATGGTCACATTGCTTCAAACTATATAAGACAGTGGACTAGAAAGTCTAGAGACTGGACTAACCTTGAAATGGCATTGCTTACACTATCATAAAGTTGGTCATCTCTAGAAAGACTTTAGAGACTGAATCACAAAGACAAGCACATATCCCAATGGAAACACCATTGAAGATATCCAAAGGGTAAGAGACAAAATGTGGAGAAGATGTTCAAGCAATGATGAAGATGGAATGAGCAATGCAAATGGTGACACCCCATCCAATGGATCCGGTGACATCACCACCCCCACCTAAGAAGAACAAGTAATTATGGAACTACATTACCCCAAGCTATTATTTTACATCAGTTCCATAATATTTTTATACAATACCAAATTAGCATAAGAAAGAAACTAAGCCTTGTCGGTAAACAAACAAAATGAACAAAGTTGTTTGTGATACCAAAACTTGTTGATAAAAGAAAGTCGAATAACAATTTCTTTGAAACATTATGTTGTTACCAAAGGAAAGTAAATCCTTCACTGATGAACTCAGTCTTCATACACTGAGGATTTGGTAAGCATTTATGGCACACATTTTAGGGCAACACCTATAAATAGGGAAACAAAACAAATTATTTGTCACCACAACCAGAGCAGAGCGACTAAGGTGATTTTTGAGCAAAAAGAAACTAAGTTACTGAGCGACCATGACTCGACACACAACACTCCCAAGCAGATCAGAAATCTTTGCAAGCACAAACAGTAAGTTCTACAGAACCAACAACTCTAATTTTTGCGCATTATGAAGGAAGCCCTAAAATTAAAGATGGCTTCGAAATCAAGAACTGTGAAATCCAAGAATGCAAAGAAAGATGAGCTCAAGCTCATCAAGAATTAGGCATGTGAGGAACCTAAATACAAGATCCATCCTAAGGTTTCCTCACAACCCGACGATGGTGGAGCATTTTTACGCATACCAGCTAGGGTTTTATTCGTGGAAGACGTTCGATCTTTCATACACTACAAGATTGCAGAAATAGGAACATCAGAGGTTGAATAATCTTATAAGAAGATACGTAATGAAGATGGAACACTAAATGATGAACATAAGCACATTGAAGTAAAAGGGCTCACAAATTCCCTAATGTTCCTAAAGGTTTTCAAAACTAAATGGATTCAGTTAGTGCTAAGCCAAATGCATAACAACAAGATATGGCTTGATGAACCAAAGGTAATAACCCAAGGTGTCATCCATGTGGTCACTGGTTACCCCATAATTGAGAAATTTAAGGCACTCAAGCATCCACCCAAGGCCAAGACCGATAAGATGATAGGAGCCAAATGGGATGGCAGAGGACTAAAAGTTACAACAATAATTGATGATGAGATCAAGTTCGGTGCATGCATTCTTGGATACAAATTCTTCCAAGCAAGAAGATTGAACAACATAGCATCAGGTGCAATAGATACAACCTACAAAATTGTGAAGAAGGGAACACAATTGGACTTATCTAAACTACTCTTGAATCAGTTGAAGGATAACTTAAAGACTATTAGGAATGCAAAGTGAAACACTTGTAAGTTTGGCTCGCTAATAATGTGTATCTTCTTTTGTTTTCAAGAAATATTCCCATTAGTAGGAGATGTGAAATGGGATAGCACCAAACTGGTCACCATGCAATTCAGTGAGCACATATCCACACTGGGAGATAATTTTGAAATAGTCATGGATGAATACTTTAATGTATTCAAAGACCAAATGAAAAAGAGGGTGAGAATCCCTGAGAAAATCATTGAAAAGTACAAGGATGAGATATGCTTCATGGTTGATACAGACAATACATACATTAAGCCTGATGTACCAAGAACAACATGGTTACAACCATTAGAGTATGAGATCAACATTGATCTTGCAACTAAGGTAATTGATGCCTTGATCAATGAACCACTGGATAAGAAAAAACCCAAATTTGGAACATATGAAGAGGCCAAGACAAGAATAAAATCTAGCCTAGTTGTTAAGAAAATTTTCATGAAGAAAGACAAAATGGTGAAGAATCTCAAGAAGATACTGTCAGCAACCGAGGAAGAAGCTGAATAGAATGAAGAAGTTGAACAGGAGGAAGACACCGAAGAACAATTATCTATCGGTAGAGATGAAGGAAAGTATGACTCCTATGAAACAGAGTCGTATTCACCACCTCCTCCACCAACTAAAAAGGAAAGGACAATAGTTTCTTCTAGGACAAGAAGCCAAACATCAAAGGATTCTACTCCTTCAAATTTAAAGAAAGGAAAGGTCAGGATATACAAAAGGAAAGTTGCCACACTGAAGAGAGGGAAAAACAAATGAGGAAGGAAGTTCATCAGAACTCAAGAGGATATAGAAGACACCGAGCAGGATGAAGTTGTAGAAGCAGAAATTGTCAAGGTAACACCTCCTGAATCTATTGAAGACACATGCAAATCCATTGCAAACTCCAGATATATATTAGATTCAAAGATTAGAAGATGGTTGAAGTTAGACCTAGAAGATCAGAATAAAGTAGAGGAAGCCATCATAGCTAAAATGTACAAGTTTAAATATGTACCGATTCAGTTTGAAGGCAGTTATGTACCAAGGGAACTCTTGGATAGACTATACTCTTGTTGGACATTTGCCTTGAAAAATGAAAAAGAGATACGAGAGAGACAACTTGTTTCTCTCATGCCACTTGAATCAAAGAAGGTTGAAATAGATGAAATAGATGGAAAATTACAAAAAGGAGTTCTCACCGAAGTTGAGAGCATACAAATTTATTGAAGGAAAGCTTATAGAGCTGGAGAAGGATAGCCACAAGAAATGGTGCAAGATTATGAATAGACCTACAGAGGAGGAAAGCGCTGACAAAGACCTTCAACAACTAGATGTTGATAAGGAAAAGAAAGATGACACATCTATTGAGTTAGACAAAGAAGAGGATGACACCACAGGCAACAAGACAATAGATGTTGCAGATGAATCATGGACCGATACCACAAATGAAAACATTGTGGATACTAATGTCATAGACATTACCGATGACCTAGTAGAGGAAGTAAATAAAGATGAATATGTCACTGTTGCAAAGGAAAAAACTGATGAGCGGGACACAACTGTGATACTGCACAAGTGAATATTACATACAACATGCCAATATTGATACAAGCTATCAATATCCTGCAAGAATCAAGCAAGTCACCTGAAAAGGATACTCCCAAGGATGTAGGGGAAGAAGCAAAAAAAGACAACACCGATGGTCAACAAGACATCAGAGATACTCAAGATGTAACTAACATTGATAAGGTTATAGGAGGAGATAAAGAAAAGGATGCAGATACACAAGACAAGAATGAAGAAACAAATACTGATGAAGCAAAGGACACCAATGAAGGAGGAAAACATAAAGATGGTACTCCTGAGGAAACTGAAAAGTGTGCTACTGACAATGTTAAGGTGAATGTAGAGATGTCTACTGACACCTGATAAGATGAAATCAACACCAAGCAACAGAAAGAAGCACAACAGTTCACTTCATTTAGCACAACAGAGAAGGCCGAGAAATTGGCAATGGTCTTACATTCTAGTGACTCACAGAAGAAGAAGAAATCAAAGAAGAAAAAGTTAGAGGTCACCCTGGATGAACTCATTGAAATACCAAAATGTGACCCATCTACACTTAACTTTGAATCCTTATATGAATATGGAGAAATATGCCAAAGGAAGGCATTACAAGAGAAGCTAAAGAAACAACATAGGGACTCCATGGTATTGGAGACAACATGGGAAATATTACATCAAATTGTGCACGATGTTGATATTGATCAGAACAAGCCCATACTAGATCAATTAGCTACCCTCACCGATGCAATCACAACTTAGAATATTGATGCTTCAAAGGCAATAGAAGAGAGAGCCGAGATGAAGTACCAACAAAAGCTCATTGAGAACATTAGCCAAGAAGTGGCAGTAAATAAGGTAAATCTATCAGAATTCATCACTGAATTTAGATCCAATAATATCTGAAGCTATAACCTTGATTCCAAAGTTGAGCACAATAGACAAGTTCACTAAAGAAAATAGTGATAACATTGCAAAGCTGGATATAGATCTAGCAAATAGTGCACAAAGCTTAACCACTGATGGAGAAAATGTAGTTCAGCTGCATTATGAGAAGATAATTGAGATAAAATGGTTAAGATAGGAACTATGGGAGGATGAAACACACTTTAGAGAAGAAGTAACCAAGCTCCAAGATCAACTTCTACCAAACCTTACACTTCTCCAACAACACATCAGTTTAGCAAGGCAACTGATAGCAACTCTCAAGATGTCTGTAGCAAACAACATCTATGACATGCACTCCATGATCACACTCGAGCACACGGCTCTGGAGAAACACAAAGAAAAATGGGAGAAAATGTTGTAAGACATGAAGTCTTCACAATCCCACATTTTTGATAAGCTCTAAGGTAAAGACCTTTTCCCTTAATATCAAAAAAGCGGGAAATGATATTAGTACAAAATACAAAAAGAGAAAATGATACGTATTCATTCATTCATTCAGGTGGGCAAATGGTACACATGTATATGTATATTCATATGGGAAAAAATGATATGTATAAGAAAATACATCATATGTATAGTGTAATACCCACTCATGTTTTGCTTTTTAGTTTAGGATGTCGTACTTTTAGGCATTAGTCTCAGTTGTTTGGCCGAATTCTTTTAGGCCACATTTCATGTGAGCTGATATTATTTTATTTGATGATGATACTTGTTCTATGATGTCATGATTTTACCTTATGCATAGATAGATGTGATGATTTTATCATGTTGATTATTATATGTCGATTTCAATTTATGATATACTTACCCCATACTTGCATGTGTATGGTTTTCTTATATGTGTATGTACTTGTTGATGTGTTGTTGTGGTAGAGGACGGAGACGTAGTTACTTGCTTCAGCGAGATCCACACGTTTGACCGATCCCTATCATTGATTGTGATATTATATTATGCATGTACATGTATGTTCTTTGATGACAGGATTGTAGGTACAGGGCATCATCTTCCCTGAAATGGCAGGAGTGAGCGTGCCCATAAATATTCATCTCAATGGTAAACAGGGGAGGTGACATACAGATCCAAAACCCTAACCTAAGCCTAATCGTCCTAATGTAGGATGAGTTTCAGTATGACTACCTTATCTGGATTTGTCTAGGTTGACAGAATTTGAATACCCTCTCTCTTGTGTTTGCGTGTGTTTTGCTTGATTATGCTTTCAGGTGATTTTTTGGATTAATGAGTGTTTTTTTCATATTCTGTGATTTAATGGA
>MU226052.1:3038089-3063107 GCA_018584345.1 Thuja plicata | reverse complement strand
AGAAAATAATTTTCCTTCAAAATTTTCGGGTTTCAAAAGTTATTTTGAGATGACTTTGATGTACTAAATTGAAAAATAAAATAATTCTAAGTTTGGTCGGCCCTAAGGGCTAAATTTCTGGAACCTTCTCGGGTGGTGGAAATTGCCTATATAAAGAAGGCCCGTAGTGTTGTTTTGGGCAGTTCGGGACAGTTCTAGGTAGATCTGGGTAATAATTCGAGGCTTTGTCCTACAGAATATTGTAAGGGGAATGCCCATGTGGCTTTGCATATTGTAATTTTGAAAGTTTGTAATTCCGCATTTGTGGAGATAATAAGAAGTCCATTTTCTGTTCTTGCAAATTGTTGTTGCTTCTCTGTTTCTGTTATGTGTTTGTGGTATTAAGGGGAGCACCCTTCATCAATATACCAAGATCCGTTGGTAAACAGTCAAATGAGTTGACACCTGTATTGAGCATCATGTTTTCATCAAGAATGAAATGTGTGTCCTACCCGATGAATCCGTCTTCGAACACTGAGAAGTGGGTGAGCATTTATGACATAACTTAGGGAAAAAAGTCTATAAATAGTTGACAGAAAAACTCATTATTCACAAAGTGACTTAAGAAAAGAAGCAGAGTGAAACCAGAGCACGAGGTGACTAGATTGTAGAATGACTCCAACCCTGTTCACAACGCTTAGAAAGATTCCCTGAATTCACAGAAGGTTGAAGTAAATTACAACAATCACCGAGAACTTTGTTTTCATTTAAAGAAAAAAGCCCTAATTTCTGAAACAATGGAAACTACTTCAAGAATCTCAAAGATCAAGAATAAAAAGAATGCAAAGGTGAATCTAATCAAGAATACCACTTGTGAAGAACCTCATTACAAGATATGTCCCAAGGTTGCTTCACAACCTGACAATGTTGGTGTATTCTCCAGTATACCAGCTAGGGTTTTGCTCATTGAAGACGTGCGAGCATATATACACTGCAAGATTGCAAAAATAGGAGACTTGGAAGTTGAGAAAGCTTACAAAAAGCTTTGCAACGATGATGGAACAATCAAAGAAGAACATAAGCATATTGAAGTGAAAGGGATCACACATGCCCTACTATTCCCAAAGAAATTCAAGACCGAATGGATTCGGTTAGTACTAAGCAGAGTGCATGACCGAAAGATATGGCTGGATGAGCCAAAATTGATAACCAAGGATGTTATACATGTTGTTACTGGTTATCCCATAATTGATAAAGTAAAGGCACTAAAGCACCCTCCTAAAGATGACATTGAAAAGAACATAGGAGCAACATGGGATGGAAGAGGATTAAAGGTATCCACCATCAATGATGACGAAATGAAATTTGGAGCATGTATCTTAGGATACAAATTATTTTAGGCTAGTAGGATGAACATTATTGCATCCAGAGTAGTGGATACATCATACAAAATTGTCAAGAAGGGAGTGTAGCTAGATCTATCAAAATTCTGCTAAACCAATTAGATGAGAACACGAAGACAATCAGGACTGCAAAGTCTAACTCATGTAATTTTGGTTCACTCTTTATGTACATATTTTTCTATTTTCAAGAATCCTTCCCATCTATCAGCAATGTCAAATGGGACACTACCCGACCAGTGACCACATAGATTAGCGAGTTCATCAAATCACTAGGAGATAAATTTGAATCAGTAATGGATGAATACTATGCTGGATTCAAAGACAGAATGCAGAAGAGAGTAAGGATACCAGAACAACTGATAGAACAATACAAGACTAAAATTTGTTTTATGGTGGACACTGACTACACCTATATCAAGCCAGATGTACCGAGGACAACATGGCTGGCACCACTTGACTATGACATTAACATAGATCAAGAAACCAATGCCATTGAAGCATTGATCAATGAACCATTGGACAAGTCACAACCTAAGTTTGGAACTTATGAATAAGCCAAAGCAAAGATTTAAACTGGCTTAGTTGTGAAAAAGATTGATAGAAAAAAAGATAAAATGGTTAAGACACTGAAGAAAAACTTGTCGGTAACTGAATAGAAAATAGAAAAGACAGAAGAAACCAAGGGTCACTCACCCATCGATGAAGATGAGAAGGAGAGTGACTCAGAATCCAGAGAGTCTGATACACCACCTCCACCACCAGCAAAGAGACCAAGGACTACTGCTGCATCTAGGACCAGAAGTTAGATAGCGAAGGATGCAAGTATTTCACCAATAAAGAAGGGTCAAGTAAGGACCTATAAAAGAAAGCCTCAAACAGGGAAAAAGGGCCCAAAAAAAGAAGAAAGTTCATCAGAACTAAGGAAGACATTGAGGACACCAGAAAGGATGAACAATTTGTACAAGCTGAGAAGAGAAAAAATCCTGACACAATTGATGAGGTATGTGAATCTATCATCATTAGGGGTACAATAAATGATCGCAAGATTAAAAACTGGCTAACTCTGGACACCGAGGATTAGAATAAGATAGAAGAGGCAATTTTCACAATGATGTGTGCATTCAATATGTTCCAATACAATTTGCAGATAAGACGCAAAAAGAACTTATGAGTAGATTGTCGGCAAGGTGGACATTTGCATTACATTATGAGAAACGGATAAGGGAAAGAGCCCTAGTTTCTTTCATGCCACTTGAATCTAAGATGGAAGAGATTGAAGAAATGATGAAGAAACACTCTAAAAGGTTCTCACCAAAGTTAAGATCCTACCAAGTGCTTCAAGGACATCTAATTGAGATAGACAGAAAAAGTGAGGCTGAATGGAGAAAGATACTTGATATACCTAAAAAGGATACAAGTCCTGAGCCACAAATATCTCTCACCGACAAGCCATGAAATAAAGATGATTAGGCTAAACTGAGCCCCAAACATATTCTTATAACTAATGAGGATGTTAATTAAGAATCATTGAACACAAAAATCCAACAAGGACATGGACATTGTAGATGAAACATGGCCCGATAATACTATCATTGATATTACCAGAGTAGATCCAGCAGATGAAGTATAGAAAGATGAAGATGTCACTGTTGTCCAAGACCAAACTGATGAACATGACACAATAATAGATAATGTTCAAGTAGATCCACCAGGTCAAATCCCATTATTGATACAAGCTATCAATATTATCTTGGAGAAGGAGAAATAACCCGGCAAGGATGCAAGCATACCCGAAGATAAGGGGAATGAAGAAAAGAAAGAGACAACCAATGAATAGACAGACATTAGTGGAGAACAAAATGTTACAAATATAGATCACACACAAAAAGATGGAGATCACACCAACAAGGATGCACAAATGAAAGATACAGATGAAGTGCAAAAAGAGAAAGGTGAACAAGATAAGCCATTGGATACCACTCCTAAGGAAACCGAAGGAGATGCTACAGATGCACCAAAGTTTGATTAGGAGACGTCCACACACAACCAAAAGGCAAACCCTAAGCAACAACAAAAAGGTACAACACCACCAAATCCTTCATCCAGCACATCAGACCAAGTAGAAAAACTTGTTTTGGTACTGCATACAGGTACATTTCACAAGAAGAAGAAGAAAACCGAGAAGAGAAAGTTAGAAGTAACACTTGATGAAATCATTAATATACCCAAGTGTGATCCAACTACTTTGGATTATGAATCTCTCCAAGAATATGGAGAAATTTGTCAAAGAAAATATTTACAAGAAAAGATTAGAAAAGAGCGCAGGGACTCTCTAGTGCTGGAAAATACAAGATATATCTTACCCCAGATAGTTCCTCACATTGATGTTGATCACAATGCCCCCATTCTAGATCAAATTTCCATTCTAACCGAATCCATCACAACTCAAAATGTGGATGCAGAAAAAGCCATTGAAGAACGAGTAGAGAAAAAGTACTGATAAAAATTGACTGAGAAGATCAGCCAAGAAGTGGTAGAAAATAAGGTAAAGCTTTATGAATTAGAAAACAAATTAGACCCTATCATTTCAGAAACATTAGCCTTAATTAAGAAGTTGTGCACCTTAGAGAAATTCACTAAGGAAATTAGTGATAAGATAGCAAAGATAGATTCTAATATAAATGCAAGTGCACAAGGTCTAACCACAAATGAAAATGCAATCAAACTGCATTATGACAAGATTATAGAAATCAAAAGGTTGAGACAAGAAATTTGGGAAGCAAAATCACAGTTTAGAGATGAGGATATCGAGCTACAGGCTCAACTATTGCCAAACCTTACACTTCTGTAACAACACATGACTTCGGCAAGATAGCTAATTGCCACCCCTGAGATGTCTGTAGTAGACAACATCTATGATATACATGCCAGAATTACACTAAAGCACATGGCTCTTGAGAACCTAAAGGAGAAATGGCAGAAAATGATGGAGGATATGAAGAATTCTCATTCACATATTTTTGACAAGTTGTAAGTATACACCTTTTCCCTTACAATCAAAAAAGGGGGAAAATGATATGTACAATACATATAGAGAAAAAAGGGGGAAAATGATTATATGTACAATAGTAAAGGGAGAATGATATGAAGATAAGGTGAAAAGGGAGTATAGTATAAAGGCAAGTGTACATATATATACATATACTATACAGGCATATACATAGGGGGAGTAATAAATGACAAAGTAAACACGTGGTGTACATACTACACAGTTTAGTATTTTGCACCTATCAGTTTTTGATACTAATGTCAAAGGGGGAGATTGAAGACATTAATTTTTCCATTAGTATGCAAAGGGAAAACTGTTTATGAACCATCGGTTACACTTACACCAAAAGACAGGTTTCAGTACAAATCGAAAGTGTTAAGTTCAAGAGAAACCCGACGACACAATTTTATAGTGGAAACCAAAAATGTTGAAGAGGAAACCAACAGAGGAACCCGACAAGCAGATTACACTACAAACTGACAGAGCAGAAAAGTAGGGGAACCTGACAGACAGTTCATAGAAGGAACACCGACATAATTTCATGAGCAACCGCAATATCAGTCACTGAAATTTAGTTACATCCTGAGAAATGTGGATCTGACTTCCACGTCAGATAAAATACTTATGTTTTATATTAAGAGTTTTGATTTGATTTAAAACCATTTCCTGAGGGACAAGAAAGATAATTGTAATTGTTTCAATCAATCTAACTGATTGAAACATGCAAACTAGGAGATCAAGGTCAAGTTGTAAACCTTCGATCATAGAGTTATCTTTGTAATACGTGAAACTAAAATAGGTCAATCTATTTTATAAATAGATATGTAATAATTCATTTCAAAAAAGAGGTGAGGATGATAGTAGCCAAGGAGCACATCTATGGATCAGACTGAAATTTTCAAGCAAGAACAACAAAAGATGAATTAGGTTATCAAGAACCAGATTCAAGGCTACCGAGAAATAGAGGTATTAATCAATCACATTAGGTGATACTTTGTACATGTGATTTTAATGGATCTGTAATTAGCAATTGAAGATTGCATACACGCAGGTCAATGAGTATTTTTGTCTACATTCTAACAAGTGTAGAAAATAGAAGAAATCCTTTCAAGAAAGGTGGATTTAACAATCCTTTGTAAATCTCTTAACCGAGTGCACACTAAACAGTGTTGCTAAATCTCTTAATAGAGTAACCTTAACCAGTCTCCACATAGTACTCCTAACAACATAGATCATTAGAAGTGATCAAAATTGTAAGCCTTAACCGACCCCTTCCAATCTACATATAGTGAATTTTTTGTGGGTGTCATCCCCACCACAGTCTTTACCTTCTAATAGGGGTTTTCTATGTTACCATATCTTGTGTTATGTGTCATTACATTTTAGTTCTATGAATTTTTACATGCTTATTCAGTTTATGAATTGATATAACTTACACAAAGATAGGATAAGGTAGATGGTTGATAATACAATGGATTACATAAAGGATTAAGGTTAAAAGAGATAAAAGTTTTAGAGGTATTGATTCACCTGTCCCCTCTCAGTACATACTTCCCATTATTTCCAACAAAGGGGATGTAATTAAAGGATGGCTTAAGGGGCTGCAATTGTAAGATGTTTTAAGGGAATCTAGGATTAGGATGTGTTAAGGCGATGCAAATACAAAATAAATTATATATAAAGTTCTCACAAATTCTAAAAGTACACATATATACTTGTATTTACTTATTCTATTGTACCATCTACATCCTTTCTTTTTAACAACACATCTATAATTGTCTCATGTTCTTCCATATAAATTGTCCACAACTCTTTATTAGAAAGTTTCCCATGATATCTCACTAGATTTATATTTGTTACCAAAACCAAATGTGAGTAGTGTATAATCTTCTTATGTGTTTCATAGTCTTCAAATGCAAGCAAACCATTCTTCCTTGTTAGATTTTTTTTTTCCATGTGCCAACAACCATCACCGAACCTATTTGATAATGATAAGCATCATCAAATTCTCAAGGTTGTACTAACTTATGTCTAGTCTCAAGACATCGATCCAACCAATACTATTTTTCGTCTTCATTGTCCTTAGGTGCAACAACAAAATATACATATCTTGCAAAGAAAAAAATGGTTAACTGACATGTGAAATAAACTTATTAAAAATTAAATTACTGAAATAAACTTAAATTTGGGTGGTCCCACAATAGCGTGTCCCTCTTTTTAGCCAACTTTGACACAGATCAACATTCTGAGAAAAAAACTCAGTTTTGAACATTTGTTGCCGCAAAACTATTAGAAATTTAAAGATGGTGTAAACTAGAGTCTTTTATCATTTTCTTTCTAGTTTCTAAATATTTTAAAAAAAAAAAATTGAAATTGATTTTTCCTTCTTCTTCGAAAAGTGGTTTGTGTGAAAAAACTGTGTTTTTAAGGAGTGACTGTCACTTAGATTAGCATAAATTTTTTTGTTAAATATGACAACGATGTAATTATTTTGATATTATATTTGTAACTTAAATATCTAAAAGATGCAATTGGTTTCATTCATTTTGGGTCAATATTTCATAGTTTATTAAGTTCTAAATTGACAGTAATTGTAATTTAGACATAAGGTCACTTGGATCGCTCTAACTTGATCTATGTATATCGAAATTTATTTTTTATTTTTTTTATAGAAAGATAACACAAATAATCTTTTACTATATATTTTTCATAATTTTTTTTTTGTAATTTACCATTTTTTCCCGAACCCTTGAAAAGACTGGTTGTTGAATGACCAAACAACCTATGTTTAGTTAAAGTAATATTTGAAAGTGACAATGAACTCAATATGTATTAAAATTATATTCATTAGAAATATTTCTCCTAATAGCATCATTTGACATCATGAGTTTCAGAAAATCTTTTTGTCTGGTCCTTGTCTCAGGCCTTGAAAGGATATTTTTTTGAGCTTTCTTTTTTTCTCGGGGCAAAATTTCAATTTTGGGGTCTTTGCTCGAAGACCCCCTTCGCATGAAGGTATCTGAGGGGGTTCATGTGAAGGGGTCTTTGCTCGAAGACCCTGTGGTAAAATTACGGCTAGGTCGGCTAGTAATGAATTTTTAAAAAAATAAATAAATTGAATGGTATAAAAGTAAAGCTTTTTGTTTTCATTTTTCACCGAATTACAATAAGTTAATTCACTTTTTCTATTATTGATCAATTTTTACAAAAGTGTTTTTTGGGGGAGGATTACTATTTGTATTTTTTTCAAAGGCATAACTTTGGAGAGGAGAAATAATATCAAAGTATTTTTTCGAAGAGGAGAATTTTTATTGCCGATATTTTGGAAGACATTTTTTGGAGAGAAGAAACGGGGAACAAGAAGGGAAGACAAAGTAAATCTACTAGAAAAAGGTCAGCTAGTACAGAACAAAGAAATCATGAAACTGCATTGGCATATTATCATAAAACTAAAGAAGGTATGGACCTAGACCTATAATTTTTCATACCCGAATTGTATGGACCTATATACTTTATTTTTATCTAATTTGATTCATTTTTCTGCATATATCTCCCAATCTGGTGCAGGAGCACCTAGGGTTAAAGGCCCTTCTTTTCTTTTTTTCGTGCACCTTCCTAGTTTTTTAGGCCAATTAGGAAGGTTTAAAAACATTTTGGATTTGTTTATGATTTTTTTAAGTTGGTTTTCGTTAGTGTTTGGTTCATTCACTTATTGTATTGACCTAAGAAGGAAAATGGGTCAAATGGTTGAATGGACACCCTAGTTTCCTAGGAGAGTGTTTTTAGGTTATTTTTGTGATGTAAAGGTGGTTTGTAGGCCTTTCAAAATCCAAACAAGGCATTATATGTATGGAAAAGTAAAAATTGCATAAAATGGTGATAACGTTGCTCATGCAACAATTTTGCAACTTTGCAACTTTTTAAAGTTGCTTGGTATGTCCTACAAAGTTGCTTTTTTCCTAAATGGACAAAGGGGTCAGTTAAAATGGTTGTTATGACAAGGGAAATACCATTTAAGATCTACCAAGCCACCATTTTTAAGTTGGATGTCTTGTGGTTTGAATTTTGAGTTAATAAGAAGTTGCAGACTGTGTATTTAACTATATCCAAACATTTTTGTGTAATAGAGATAATTAATGGATTGAATGTTGATATTTTATATTGCATTTAGTTTCTTATGAGTGTTTAGATACTTTCTGTGGAAGGATTTTTCCATTTTTTAGTATCTTTTAAAGTTTCTTTGAAGTTGTAGTCTCCTGGTCCAATTTTGGACTGTATATAGAAAATGGCTCCTCGAGGTTCTTGAATCCATGGTGAGAAAAATGTGCCTAGATGGAACTCAAGAGGAGACATTGTATATAATTTTCCTTTTTTTTGGTAGGAGAAGAGTTGGCCATGAATTTTGAGCTCTTTCCCTAGGCGACCTTGGCTATAGCCCGATTAGGGAAGAAAGAGACACAGTGGTAAAAAAATTACAGGGTTGGATTGGAAAACACAATAAAATGGTTGGATGATGAAAAGGAAGAGGTAATACAACTCTTTAAGTAGTGGTAGTAGTGGAGGAGTAAAACTCAACAAGAAATGAGATCAAATGCAGTAGAAGACTTAATTAGCCCTACATTTAAGGATAATGTCCCTAAGAGTTTTCAAGGGTTTTACGGATGGTTTCAAGAACCCAAACCTTGAAAATATTTAATAATTTGGAAAAGGGTATTAGAATCTATAATTATTTTTGTGGGTCTTTTGGGGTTTTTGTGAAAGAATCCATAAATTATGCCTAATTAGGGCTACAAGCAAGCACTAGGCCTAATCCTAGATTATAGGAGTTTGGTGTTTGAATGGATGTTTGATGCATTCAAATCCTCAGTAATGTCATGAAATGACCCAAGGAAGTAATAAAACAACCTGGAAAGGTGTGGTGAGTGTGTTGGAATAGGTTGATAGAATTCACCTTTGTTGATTCAATGAGCATTAAGAAGGAACCTGATTGATAGAATGGATCTTGAGTAGGAGGTAGAATTTATTAGTGACTTACCTCAGTATTAGGGTTGAGAGATCCCTAGAAGGTATAGGAAAGAGGACTTGGAATAGATTCAATCTGATTATAGAAATAAAGATCAGATTCCTATCACAATCAACATGATCAAGGTGAAGGACAAGCTCAAGTAGGAGGGTCAAGTCAAGTTGAAGAATTGCACATTGAAGAAGGGTTGGGATAACTCCCTATGGAAGCTCAAGAAATTGATGTTGGAGAAGGGTCAGGATCATGTGCTCCTACTGGTAGGGATGAACTTATAAACCTAGCTCAAATTGTAAAGAGAAATGTTAATTATAGAAACTTAGATCATTTACTTACGATGGATGTGGAGAATTTGAGATCACTTGCTAATATTCAACCCTTAAGTCTTTCTTTGATAAGAGTTCAATTAATAGGATAGAAAGAGAAATATTGGCTAAATTTGATAATTTGTAAACACTTGAAAAATCCCAATTGATTTGAGTTGTACTTATAAACAAAAAGTTGGAAGGGGCATTAAAATTATTGGGTATAGACACAACATCAAAGAAGAGAAAAGTTGTTGACATGCAAACTGATATGATTAAAAATCTTAGGAAAGTTTTGAACCAGGTATGGAAGTGATCTCAAACTAAAGATAAGACCTTTACAAGAAAATTTATGTTGACATCTATTGTAGGTAACACTATGCTTCACAAAAGACAAATGTCTTCAGTTTCATCTCGGATTGGTTTTAGTAGGAAAACAATATCACGATATGTTAATAGGAAAATTCTTTTGGATGATAGCACCTTGGAAGGAAATTGGGAAATCATGTGTAGAGATCCTCATTTTGATAGGATTGATGGAGGAATCAAGATTTTGGTCACATTATTTTGGAATTATAATACACGTCCTTCATCAAACAATAGAGATGTTATCAGACATAGCATTGTAGCTAATCAATATGAATATCATATGAAACATTGGTTGGATACAACACAACATGAAATGTGGGTGTCATTTTGTAGCTCAAATCCTAATATAAATATTGGACAAACATTTTTTTAAATATTGAAGCCATATTATGTTAGGGCAAACAAAGTGTTTGAAACTTGTTGTCGTCATTATCATATTGAATTTGATCTCCACTATCAGGTTTTTTGAAAGTTTGTAGAAGACACTTATGGTTTTGAAAATTCTCCTCCTACTAGATGAAGTGAGTTCATCTTATCCATTTTATGTGACAAAAGAGATGATGCAGCTGGTCAAATAAATTGCACAAAAGGAATATGTGAAACATGTGCTTATTTGACTCTTTTTCCTTTAAAAAATGAAAACATTGATGTAACAAAGATGGTAAATTGCAAGAGTTATAAATATGTAAAGAATGAAACAAAATTTGGGAAAGAATCCAAAAGGTTAGAATATGTTGAAGAGGAGATAAATGTTGGAGTATTTATGGACAATTTTAAAAAATTGAATCGACCATACATTTATCATTTTTTTTTGCAAAGTGGCAAGCACAAAAATTCCAAATACAGAGATAATTTCCCACTTGGAACTATTGTATCAGTTGTTGATTTTGCATAAAACTATTCCTTTGTTCATCAAAAGGCAATTTAATCGAAATACTATTTTTTAGAGAAAATTACTATTATGGTACATGTGTTTTATCGACACACACAATTAGATTTGGATGGCATTCAGAGAACATTTGAAGCACGAATCATCAAGAAGGAATATAATTTTTATATAAGTGATGATAAAGAGCATGACATTCATTATGTAGAACACTGCTTCAAGATGTTTTTTGTAAATTTAAAAGAAAAAGGCATAAAAATTGATAAACATTATGTTTGGTCGGATGGATGTGCTGTAAAATTCAAATCATCCAGAACATTTTATGCACTATGTAGATATCATCGTAATGAAAACATACCACGTGTCTGGAGTTTCGTTGAGAGTGGATATGGAAAATGAGAACATGATGGTGCTGGAGTTTGCATCAAACGTGCTCTACGAAAGTATCAAATGAATTATAAGGGAGTTCATATAAAAAATGCACATGATATTGTTGAATGGTACATGACACATTTCACACCAAATGAGAAGGACACGTCATCAAGAATGACTCAAGCAGTACCACATAGAAAATTTTGGGAGATAAAAGGTATGCATGCATTTTTAAATTATTCATGTGTGCACGATATATATATTTATTCAAGTGTTTAAATTTTACATTCTTTAATCAAATTATATTTATAGAACATTATATATGCATGTATTCAGGTGTGGATAGAAAAATTATGCATGGTCGCAAGAGGATAGAAAAGATGCAATATTTGCATTCAGTTATGAGTATGAATTGTTGTAATTGGATGTTGAACACTAGGGAATACTCATGCTTTTGTTGTCACTCCATTGCTGATGATTATGAGGAATGCATCAATCAGGAATGTGGATATTTAGGTGCATGGAATCTAGTGCCACTAGTTTTTACTGATACATTTGATAGAGATGAAGATGAAAACTTTGATGATGTTCCTTTGATTTCTATTGATTACAATCATATCTCAGGATTGGTCAAAATTGGTAAGTATTCATTTCACATTATATGGTCCATTGAGCTACATGTGTAGATAGATAGATATTTTGAACTAATTAAATTTTTAGATCTCACATGTATATAAATTTATTGTGTAGGAGATGTCTTTGCAGTGATTGTTGAGTGTGGCAATGTAGGAGTTAGTTATTATTTATTTCATTGTACTGTAGAGAGGATAAAGTTGCTTGAACCTGAAGAAAGTGATGGAATATTTTTCCCCATAGGTTTGTATGCTTTACATAAATATATTGTACTCATTTTATAAATTTAAAATTTCAAACTTTTAACAAATTTCAAATTTTTTTTGTTTAAATTTATATTGTTAAAATTTGTGACCTATAGCTTTAGTTGTTTTAGAGGGAACATATTTAAGGAAAATCAAAGTAATTCAACATGGTATTCACTTTGTTGATTACCAACCAGACAATAAGGCGTTTCAATATAGCCACCTAGTAGTTTCCTCCTCCCTTTGTCTCCATACAGTTAAATCTCAATGTGGACGTCGTAAGCAGATAAATGTTCTCCATGAAAGGTATGAACCACTTGAGTTGGTCTAAAAAGTATAATATGTATACCTATTTCATGTGTTAGGACCTACTTAATATCTCTAGATTAAATGGACTATTCTTTGTTAATATATTAAAACATATGATGGACTATAATTTGTTGATATATGATGGACCTATTTGATGGTTCAATGGTTTTAATATATATAATTTTATGTATTATTTTATATATATGATTGTATACATATGGTTTTATATGTATGCTTTGATGGTTCAGTGATTTTTATAGATTTCTTATTAGTTAAAGAACCCCTTAAGACATTAGTTTTAACACTAAAACATGATGAAATTAGTTAGATTACTTATGATATGTTAGTTCTAGAATTAGTTAGAATACTTATTGTCAATGATTATTATATATTTATATGTAAGATTTCATGTACTTGAAATATATTACTTGATTAATAATGTGTTACTTGATGTACATGTATACATAATCCCCTTAAGACATCAGTTAGATTACTTATGACATTAGTGAACACTAAATCCAAATGATTTTACTTATATTACATATATTCCCTTAGTTACACATTAACTTGTTATTTTTTATGATATTAATTAGATCCCCTTAAGACATCCTGGCACAGGAGCACCTAGGTAAGGCTACATGGTAACCTAAGGTTCCTAGTCAAATTTTGGCTTGTAGTGGTCTTAGCCAAGAAAATATTGAAATAAGAGGGCTATATAGTCCTAGAGTATGTTTTTATGGTTAGGAGGCATAACTATGTCATTTGATAGTCTTAAAGTTATAGTTTGTCCAATTTTGGAAAAGTTGCCCAATTGTTGCAAATGTTGTCAAAATAGTACATTTTTACATTAGAGGGATAAATTGGAAATGAATAGGGCAGGATACCTATTTCATGGCTTATTAATCCTAATTATGCATTTGGTTAAGTTTTAGAGTGAGTTGACCAACTTGGAGTGCAAGAATGCAAAAGTTGTTGACAACTTTGCAAAATTGTCAATGTTGTCATTGACAACATTTCTTACTCAAGTGCATTTTCGAGCATGTAGTTATACAACTGTCTGAAATAGTTGGTGGATGGAAAGATGAGATACTTAAGGCCTCCCTCAACCCTTGTGAAGGGTTAGTTGAAGTATTGGAAAATCTCATTAATAGACTGGTACAGTTTGTGAGTAAATTCTCTATACAGTTTGAAACTTTTCATGGTTTTGAAGTGTTTAATGGATTCAATGTGGTACTGTAACCATTGGAGGATGTATTTGTTGAAGTTTCATTACTCATTGTGTAATTATATAGTTTTTTAGTTATTTTATTTTTCATTTTGTAAATTATTTTATGTTCAGTGTTGTTGCTGGTCTAATCCAGACGGATAGTTTGGGTAAGTAAAACCTAAAAAATCTTAAAGGTCTCCCAAAAAGGTGTTAGGATATGAACCTAGTTTTCTACCTTGTTGAGAAATTTTTGAAGATATGTGCAATATGGTGTCTAACTAGGCCCAATTCCTTGTAGCCCTATTTTGACTATTTTGAAGCAAGTTCTTGGAATCGATTAGGGTTTCATTGAAATATATGTTATTAGGCATTGTATTCCATTCAATTTTCTTGTTGTAAACCTTCTTCTCCATTGGTGGTTGTTCATGATCATATTGGATCACTTAGTGTGGAATATGCAAGGAGACATCCATGGGGTATGTTGACAATTGAGTTGATTTCATCATTGGTGTGGACAAGTTGAATAGGTGAAGGAGTAAGAATAGAATCCTTGTGAATTAGGTTTTGTGAGGGATCCTAATAGGCTAGAGAAGTGGCATATAGAAGACCCTAGGAGAAGATAGGGTTGTGAGAAAGACTTGTTATTACATCAGATTGGTATCAGAGCAAGTTAAATATTTGGGAGGTGGTGTATGTCTCTATATACTAGTTAATTAGTAGGGGAGATCAGTATCGTGACTAATATAGAGTTAGCTAAAGAGATGGGTGAGAAAAAGGAGAAAAATATACTCCTTGAAGAATCCCTAGATGAAATGAGAGTAAAACTACAAGAAGTTGTTCATGGAGCAAGAGATAAAGGCAAAGAAGGTGAAAGTAGTGATAGAGGGAAAAAGCAGATTGATGAAGAAGATACCATCCCTAAACCAGACCCTCCATTGAATGAAGAACCATTCTTTAAATCCATCAAGGCACTAGGTGGAAAGGCATCAGAAGGTGTAGCACTATTTAGTGGAAAAATGGATATTGAGGTAGTGATGGAGTGGATTGACGGGATGGAAAATCATTTTGAGTGCGAAGGTGTTACAGAGGCACAAAACCTCAAGGTTACAAAGTCAAGGCTAAGAGGATCAGCATTGAGATGGTGGAAGTACCTACAAGATGAAAGAGTTAGAATGGGTAAACAACCTATAGCTAACTAGAAAGCCATGGTGACTAAAGCGAAAGAAAATTATCTACCAGAAGACTATGAAATACAACTTAATGGGAAGAGACAAGGTCTAAAGAAAAAAGACTTAGATGTGGCCTCTTATATAGAGGAATTTCAAAAATTATACCTTCGATCAAAGATTCAAGAAGAGGAACCTATTAAGGTAGAAAGATACTTGGGTGGTCTAAAATGGAACATCCAAGAAGAGATAAGTTTGTGGAATCCAACCAATATTCAGAAATTCCACCAATTAGCTCTTAAGGTGGAAGAAAGGAAAAATAAGAAAGGAGAATTTAATCTCAGAGGTAGAGGTAGAGGAAGAGAATAGGGGGGTCATAGAGGTGGTTATCAAGGCAGAGACAATGAATAAAGAAACCAGGGAGAGTCCAAGTTGACATAGCATGGTAGTGAACCTACTTCAAGAGGGGGTTATACTAGAGGTAGAGGTAATCAAGGAGGCTCTAGTAGAGGAAGATGTTTAGGTAGAAGCAACTCATACTTTGCAAGTATGAATGTTATAACAGTGGCCAATTGGGTCACCCAGCCTATAGATGTCTTGATAAGCCTACTTAATCAAATAATGGAAAAAGGATTGCATATGCTCATGAAGACACAACAAGTGTCAAGACACCAGAGGTTGATCACATTGAGTCAGAGATGGGAGAAAATCTCATGTTCAGAAGAGTTTTGATTAGGCAACCAGTCAAGGATGAACCCAAGCATAAGAGAGCATTATTTAGAGTGAGATGTAAAATCCTTGGTAAATTTTGCAAAGTGATTGTGGATTCAGGATCCACAGACAATATCATATCAGAGGAAGCAGTGAACAAAATCAAATTGGAAAAGATACCTCATGTCAACCCATACAAAGTGACATGGTTGAGCAAAGGATAGAGTGTGTTGGTGAATGAAAAGACTTGGGTGGAGTTTTCTATTGTAGGGTACACAGATAAGTTATTTTGTGATGTGTTTCCTATAGATGCATGTCATTTTCTAATGGGAAGGCCTTGCCAATATGACAGGGGTGTAGTGTATGATGGAAAGGAGAATTCCATATCTTTCAAGAAAGATAGTAGAACTTTCAAAATCCAGTCCTTATTGGAGGAAGATTAGCCACAACCCAAGACCCCTAGTATTCTATTGAGTAGTAGAAATGAGTTCATAAAAACCCTTAAAGATGAAGGAAGTGAAGGGTATGCCATTTTTCTCGAGCCTAAGGAGGAAGAGAAACCTAAACAATCTAGAAGAGTGATAATTCATCAAATTTACTTTGTACCTGGTGCATCCTTGCCAAATAAGGCAGCTTATAAGCTTACTCCAGATCAAAACCTAGAAGTGGCTAGACAAGTGCAGGAGCTATTATACCAAGGACTAATCAGGAAGAGCATCTTTCCATGTGTCCTACTTGTGGTCTTAGCATCTAAGAAAGGTGGTAAGTGGAGACTTTGTACTGACTCTAGGGTTGTTAATAGGATCACAATTAGATACAGATTTCCAATTCCTAGACTAGAGGATTTGTTGGACTGTCTTGGAGGGGCAAAGTTTTTCACTAAATTGGACCTAAAAAGTGGGTACCACTAGATTAGAATCAAAGATGGGGATGAATGGAAAACAGATTTTAAGACTATTGATGGGTTGTATGAGTGGATATTTATGCCATTTGGCCTCTCAAATTACCCTAGCACATTCATGAGGCTCATGAATGAATGCTTAAGGTTTTCACAGGGATATTTTTGGTAGTGTATCTATATGATATACTCATCTTCAGTAAGATAGAGGAGGAGCACTTGAAGCATGTGGATATGGTACTCAAAAGGTTGCAAGAGGAGAAGTTATGAATCAATCTAGAGAAGTGTGAGTTCTTCAAACAAGAACTTGCGTATTTAGGGTTTGTTGTATCCCAAGGTTCATTAAAGATGGACCCAAGCAAGGTGGAAGTTATTCTAAATTGGCCTACACCAACCACAGGGACAAAGGTAAGGAGCTTTCATTGGTTAGCTCAATTTTATAGAAAGTTTATAAGACATTTCAGTGGTATTTTTGCACCAATGCTAGACACCATCTAGGGTGGTCTAAAGACTAAGTTTAGATGGACCTCTAAAGCAGAGAGAGCATTTGAAAAGTTGAAAGAGAAAGTAGCAACACAACCTATCCTTAGACTCCCTAGTTTTGATCACCTATTTACTTTGGAATGTGATGCAAGTGGGATGGCAGTAGGGGGTGTGTTAAGTCAGGAAGGTAGGCTAGTAGCCTTCTTCAGTGAGAAGTTAAATGCTACCAAGAAGAAACATTCTTCTTATGACTTGGAATTGTTGGCCCTAGTTTAGTCTCTTAGGAAGTGGAGACATTACTTGCTACCAAAATTATTTGTAGTGTTTACTGAAAACCAGGCCCTTAGCTATATAAACACACAAGAAAAGTTTAGTAATAGACACTTAAAGTGGATGGAATACCTTCAATCATTCACATTCACAATAAAGCACAAGAAAGGACAGTTGAACAAGGTTGCAGATGCACTAAGTAGGAGGATTTTGACAATTCAAGAAGTTCAGTTGAATAGAATTAGGATAGAGAGTTTCAAGTACCTCTATAGGGAATATGAAGACTTTGGTGAAGCCTACAAGGTATGTTCTAATTTTTAGAATCACTTTCATAGTCAGTTTTTTGATTTTACCTTACAAAGTGGGTTATTGTTTAAGGGTAACTAGTTGTGTGTTCCTAAGGGTTCAATGAGTGAGAATTTCAATAAAGAGAAACATAATGGTAGCTTGAGTGGCTATTTTGGTGTGAAAAAAAACATAGAGTTAGAAAAAAGGTTTTACCATTGGCCAAAGTTGGTAAGCGATGTGACAAAATATGTTGAGAAATGTGTAGTGTGCATGAAAGAAAAAGGAGGAGCTAGCAATGTAGGTTTTTTATCAACCTTTGGAAATCCATAATAAACCATGGGAGTGTGTTATCATGGATTTCATTGTAGGGCTACCTAAGAAAAAACATGGACATGACAATATCTATGTGGTGCTAGATAGATTTAGTAAAATGGGTCATTTTATCCCTGTAGAACTACAGATGATGCTAGTAACATTACACATTTGTTTTTTAAGGAGATTGTAAGAATACATGGACTACCCCTAACCATTATCTTAGATAGGGATGTCAAGTTCATGAGTAATTTTTGGAAAATGCTATGGAGTAGATTGGTTAGTAACCTGTCATTTGGTTTAGCTTACCACCCTCAGACTGATGGCCAAACTGAGGTGGTTAATAGAGTGCTTTGTAATTTGTAAGATTCCTAACTAAGGAGTATGATAATACATGGGATGTGGTCATTCCCAAAGAATAATATGCATACAATGACAATGTTAATAGAACAATAGGTAGGATCCCATTTGAAGTTGTTTATGGGATGCACCCAAGGGGTGTATGTGAGCTTAAAGAACTTGGAGCCATGGAGTATAGGAGTGGTCATGCTGAAGACTTCACTCAAACCATGAAGGAGATTCAAGAGTATATAAAGAAGACCATACTAGAATCTACTCAAAAATTGAAGGCTAAAGTAGATGAGAAGAGAAAGGATGTTCAATTTGAAGTAGGTAATTATGTCATGGTACATTTGAATAAATCTAGGATGTAGAAAGGAATGCCTACCAAGATTCATATGAAGAGAGTGGGACCCTATAAGATCTTAGCCAAATATGGGGCTAATGCCTACAAACTGGATCTACCTACTAATTTGAGTAGCTCACATATTTTCAATGTGGCAGACTTGATAAAGTTTAAAGGACCCTTAACTAAGATGGAGGTGAACAGAGACAGGGTTGGAAAAGATGTAGAGCCTGATGCTTTACATCCCAAGATGCAGACAAAAGAAGACAAGGTATTGGATTCAAGGGTCAAGAAGACTACAAGACACAAGGTGTACATGGAGCACCTCATCAAGTGGAATCATAAGATAGATTTAGAGGCAACATGGGTTGCAGATACAGACTTCAAGAAGTTGGTAATTTTAGATGATATCTTTTCCACAGGAGTGACATGACTTTCCTTTGTGGGGGAGTATGGTGTAGGGGCACCTAGGTAAGGCTACATGGTAACCGAGGGTTCCTTGTCAAATTTTGGCTTGTAGTGGTCTTAGCCAAGCCACTAGTGAAATAAGAGGGCTAGATAGTCCTAGGGTATGTTTTGATGGTTAGGAGGCCTAACTAGGTCATTTGAGAGTCCTAAAGTTATAGTTTGTCCAATTTTGGAAAAGTTGCCCAATTGTTGCAAATATTGTCAAAATAGTGCATGTGTACATTAGAGGGATAAATTGGAAAAGAATAGGGTAGGATAAATATTTGATTGATTATTATGCCTAAGTATTCACTTGGTTAGGTTTTAGAGTGATTTTACCAAGTTGGAGTGCAAGAATGCAAAAGTTATAAAAGTTGTTGACAACTTTGCAAAATTGTCAATGTTATCATTGACAACATTTCTTGCTCAAGTGAATTTTAAAGAATGTAGTTATGTAACTATCTAAAATATTTGGTGGATGGAAATATGGGATACTTAAGGCATCCCTCTACCCTTTTGAAGGGTTGGTTGAAGTATTGGAAAAGTTCATTAATAGACTGGTATACTTTGTGAGTAAATTTTCTTGACAGTTTGAAGCTTTTTGTGGTTTTGAAGTATTTAATGGATTGAATGTGGTGTTGTGACAATTGGAGGATTTATTTTTTTAATTTTAATTACTCATTGTGTAATTAGATATTTTTTTATTTCTATTATTTTTCATTTTGTAAATTATTTTGTGTTCAATGTTGTTGTTGGTCTGATCAAGACAGGTTTTAATAATGGAGTCATAACTCCTTTTCCCACCGTGGATTTTGTCTGGCTTCTTGGGATTTGGAAGATGAATCCTTGTAAATTATTGGTGAAAAATATTGGGCCCTAGAAAGTAGGATGGTCATTTTTGCATTGATTCCCTAGGTGAGCCAGAGAAGTATCGCTAGGGATCACAGTGAGTTGCAGAAGCATTAAGAGAGATTGAATGCATTGGTTGCTTCAATCAAAGAATGTGGGGAGGAGGATATGTGTGTGAATAATCTCCATGTACAAGGAGAATTTTTGGTGAGGATTTCTTCATGGTGAAGGAACAAACCCTTATGGTTGTTCTCTATATTTTGGGAAACCCTTGATTTTAGGCTTGATTATAGCAACCCATTGTACGGACAGTTTGGGGAAGTGAAACATAATAAATATTAAAGGTATCCCAGAAGGGTGTTAGGAACTTAACCTTATTTTCCACCTTGTTGAGAAATTTTTGAAGTCATGTGCAAAAAAGTGTCGAATTATGCCTAATTCCGTGTAGCCCTATTTTGACTAGTTTGAAGCAAGTTCTTGGAATCGATTAGGGTTTCATTGCAATCTATGTTATTAGGAATTGTATTGGATTCAATTTCCTTGTGAAAAACCTTTCTCTTCATTGGTGGTTGTTCATGATCATATTGGATCACTTGGTGTGGAAGATGCAAGGATACATCCATGGGGTATGTTGTCAATTAAGTTGATTTCATCATTGGTGTGGACAAGTTGAATAAGTGAAGGATTGAGAATAGAATCCTTCTGAATTAGGGTTTGTGAGGGACCCTAATAGGCTAGATAAGTGGTCTATAGAAGACCCTAGGAGAAGATAGGTTTGTGAGAAAGACTTGTCATTACATCACATCCCCTTAAGACCTCCCCTTAAGGCATTTTTGAGATTACTAATGACATTAGTTAGATTACTTATGTATAATTTATATGTATGATTTTATGTACTTGAAATATACTACTTGATTAATTTAACTAGAATCAAATCATATATGTATAACCATCCCATTAAGGCCACATTATCAAATCAAATCATCCAATCAAACGAAACCATCTAATCAAATCAAATCATCTAATCAAATGAAACCATCTAATCAAATGAAACCATGTAATCAAATTAAATCATCTAATCAAATGAAACCATTTAATCAAATCAAATCATCTAATCAAATGAAACCATCTAATTAAATTAAATAATCTAATCAAATGAAACCATCTATGTGTATTCTCATCTAATCAAATCAAATCATAAACACACACATGTATAAATCATCATGAATCCCATCATAAATCTATACAATGCCAAAAAATAAATCATGTAGAGATTTGTCAATCATAAATGTTTAATACATAAATCATCTATGTCTAGAGGTCTGGATAACATATAAATATATGTCTCAAATCATAAACTAAAAATATTAAACATATAATAATGACATATATAATGAGTCTCAAATAAAAGATATGTGCAACATGTCCTAAACTAGGGAGTCATCCAGGCACATGCGAATAGAGTGACCCTCTGACTGACTGTCATGAGCATCCTTTGGTTGTGAAGCAACAAATGACCCCTATGAATTTAGTACAATAGTTGGTTATATATATATATATATATATATATATATATATATATAATGTAAAATTCTTGAAATATATAAATGCATGTTTAAACTTACATATATATTTAAAACTTACCTGACCACTAGTAGGTGTCACATTTGTTGAATCTCTCCTATGAAAATGCTACGATCCCACACTAGAGGTAATTTTCTCTGCCAGAGTGTCACGAGCATCCTCTGGCTATGAAGAAACAGCTAACCCCTACCAATTTAGTACAACAGTTGGTTATATACATGCATAGTATATATTATGTAAAGTACTTAAATATATAAATACATGTTACAAGTGTACACATGCATGCTTAAACTTACATATATTTAAAAATTACTTGACCACTAGTAGGTGTCAGATCTATTGAATCTCTCATATGAAGATGCTCTGAGCCTACATTGGAGGTAATGTGCTCTGCTAACTATGTCTGCAAAATATTATACATTGAACAAACATAAATATACACATCTACAATTAATTGTTCACTAAAAATCCTAGAAAAGAGAAAATAAAACTTTATATACTTGGGTCTCAAGAGAAAGACGATCATTAGTGCACTGCACCATCATATCATCAATATAAACTACATCACCTCCAGTCCTCAAAATCTCTATTAATGAAGAGTGTAGAGGTATGTGTAGCTGGGAGGGGAGTGTTGTAAAATCTAAACCACCAGGATGCAATAAAAAATCCATAAATGATCCAAAATCAGTGCCAGTGTCCACCTGGATCAACCCATGCAACTGCTCATGAAATGTGTCTAGGCCCTTAGTTGTGATATGTACATCTCCAACCCATATATCTGGCTCTGCAGCTACAGATTAATCTATGAGTGTAGAGCACTCTACAGAGTGTTGTGAAATATGTTGTGCATGACTAGATGGTGTGTCCTATGTTGGTGGAACTAAAAGACCCCGTGCAAATTTGATGACATCTTTGACTGATTGTACCAGGATCCTTTGCATGTCTACAATATAAGAATATGACTGTTGGAGATCCTTCAAAAAGTAAAGCACCACATCCAAATGACTATGATGTCTAGAAAGTGCTTGTATCTATCCTACTGGAGAAAGACCTACAACTTTATATGCCTCATCAATGACCCCTGCAGTAGTACTAGATGACACCTCAAAAGATGATCTGGCTCGACTCGGTCTTGTCAAAATATAGCTACCCACTATGTCATAAGTGATGGAGGTGGCTACAGAAGTAATCTCCCCTATCTTTTCGACTACTCCCCTTTGGGAAGCAATGACCACTGTATCTGTAGTAGCATCCATCATCAATGCCACTGTCAGAGTCCTCTTCCCAACCAACTATCTATGAGAACCTATGACTCAATCAGCCCTACGATACTGATCACAGTCTGCAACTATATCGTGCCCCTGACCATAATATTTGTGAAGATCTAAATAGTTGACCCTGAGTCCCAAAAGGAACTCAATGTACAACTACTGGGCAAAATATAATGGAATCTAGTTGTTATTAGGATAAAAACCATGTTCTACAAGAAAATGGGGGTATATCATGCATGCAATCTGAGGAATCTCACACCATGTAGCCTGATACACCCTCACCTTGGGCTTCCTACCATAAAATGAGAAAACCTCTCATTTGATGATTTCCTTAAGGACACGGCTTTGGATTGTTTCCAAGGTAACATCACCCAAGACCTCAGCTCTCAACTCTCAAAAAATACTATCAATAACCTATGGTGTGAAGGAAGAGTCATATCTCAATCTAGTAGTCATATCCTTCAAACTCCTCAATACAGTGATACAAATATCTTTGTATATGCCAGGCTCATACGCACATATGGACTCTCTAAGTCAATATGTCTTTACTTGAGTAGTCTGAAAAATAGTCACAAGAGCAGGAGTGTGAGGTACATCCTGAGATGGAACATCCTAAGTGTCCATCTAGATGTAACATTCTGAAAGCTAAGTGTTAACAATAAAGTACTTGATTACATGTTATAATTTCATGTAAAATGGAAACAAATATTTGAATATATAAAATTATACTTAAATTTGCAATACTAGGTCCTAGGGATTCTTAAAGAGTTCTAATACGTCATCCTAGGTGTTTTAAAGGGTCCTACTTGGGTTCTTAAAGAGTTTTATGTCACAATAGGGGTCCTAAGGTGTACTAAGGTTCCTAAGATGTACTAATTATCCTAAAGGGTTCTTGGACATGTAATAATTGGTATTAATAGGTCCTATTACTCTAATTAGGTCTTAAGGGGTCCTATTGGGTCTTAAGTGGTCCTATTCCAGGTCTTAAGAGTCCTAAGGGTTCTTAAAGAGTTTTATGTCACAATAGGGGTCCTAACGGGACCTAGGGTGTACTAATAGTCCTAGAGAGTCCTTGGATGTACTAATTGGTATTAATAGGTCCCATTAGGTCAAGTAAGTGGTCTTATTAGGTCTTAAGGGTCCTAGGATGTACTAATTGGTCTTAATAGGTCATATTAGTCATATTAGGTCTTAAGTGGTCTTATTAGGTCTTAAGGGTCCTAGGGATTCTTAAAGAGTTCTAATAGGTCATCCTAGGTGTTTTAAAGGGTCATACTTGGGTTCTTAAATAGTTTTATGTCACAATAGGGGTCATAAAGGGTCTTAAGGTATACTAAGGGTCCTAAAGGGTCATATGATGTACTAATTGTCCTAAAGGGTTCTTGGACATATACTAATTGGTATTAATAGGTCCTATTACTCTAATTAGGTCTTAAGGGTCCTAAGGGTTCTTAAAGAGTTTTATGTCACACTAGGGTTCTAAAGAGACCTAGGGTGTAATAATAGTCCTAAAGGGTCATTGGATGTACTAATTAGTATTAATAGGTCCTATTAGGTCAAGTAAGTGGTCTTATTAGGTCTTAAGGGTCCTAGGGATTGTAAAAGAGTTCTAATAGGTCATCCTAGGTGATTTAAAGGGTCCTACCTGAGTTCTTAAAGAGTTTTATGTCACAATAGGGGTCCTAAAGGGTCCTAAGGGGTACTAAGGGTCCTAAAGGGTCCTAGGATGTACTAATTATCCTAAAGGGTTCTTGGACATGTACTAATTGGTATTAATTGTTGGAATTATGATATATTTTTCATCAGTGAAAACACTTAGTGAAAACACTTATTCGATTCTGAATGCTTACCGAGCTCATCACTCAGTCCACAGCCTATACCGAGCATTCAATGATTAAACAGTTCATACCAAGAAGAACAGTGGTCACCGTGCATATGAACAGATCAGTAGTGTTTACCGATAAGAGCAACATTTACCGAGAAAATGGTAGTCACCGAGCTTCACCGTAACTACCGAGTCATCAGTTGAAGCCAACCGAGAAGTCAGTTATCACTGAGTCACCAGCGGTCACCGAGTGACACTATATCTACTGAGTCCCCATAGCTACCGTGTTCCAAGCTACATTTCGGGACTAGTATGGACCGAGCTTCTACTCTTACCGAGAGCATGATGATGCCGAGTATTGTAGTGGATGCCGAGTATCAGAAGATCACCGAGCCAGCTTGAGGAACCGAGCTTCTACCGACTCAGTAATATTTTGTTTACTTATGTAAGGC
>MU226052.1:3009420-3022259 GCA_018584345.1 Thuja plicata | reverse complement strand
CTTACTAAAAATAGTAAGTTTCCAAAAATAGCAGCTTTGTACAAAATAGCCCTTATTGAATAGAAAAACACATATTTTTGGGTGATGCAAGATTGCCCTTACACCCAGGATGCTCCTGCATCATAAACACTATCCAACCATGTCTTGGTCTTAGGGATACCTATAGTAAAATCCATGCTAATGCACTCCCAAGGTCTATTTGGAATAGGTAAAGGTTGGTACAAACATGCATTGCTATCTCCCAAACCACACATTGTTCCATATACCTTCTGACATCTCTTGGCAACTTGGGCCAATGATAAAACCTCTGCACTAACTCCATGGTCTTGTTGATGCCAAAATTCCCACTTAGGCTACCATTGTGCTTATCTTGAATGATATTTTCTCTCATTGAGTCCTTAGTGACACATAACTAGTTCCCCTTAAACAAGAGTCCACTTTGAATAGTATATTCTGCAAACTGATTGTGAAAATGGTTTTTAAAATTACAACATACCTTATATGCTTCACTAAAGTCTTCATCATCTCTATAGACGTCCTTGAAACTCTCTATGCCAATATTTTGAAGTTGAACTTCTTGAACTGTCAACATCCTTCTACTTAGTTCATCTTCCTCCTTATTCAACTGTCCTTTTTTGTTCTTGATATTAAATCTAAAGATTTGTAGATATTCCATCCACTTCAAGTGCCTATTACTTAATTTCTCTTATGTGTTAATGTAACTTAGTGCCTGATTGTCTGTGAACACCACAAACTCCTTAGGAAGGAGGTAATGCCTCCATTTCCTAAGTGACGAAACTAGGGAATATAAATCCAAATCATAAGAAAAGTACTTCTTCTTGGATTCATTGAGCTTTTCAGTAAAGAAAGCTATAGGCCTATCCTCTTGGCTCAACACTCCTCCTACTGCCACTCCACTTGCATCACACTCTATTGTGAATATCTTATCAAAACTAGGTAGAAAAAGGATAGGTTAGGTAGTCACTTTTTTCTTCAACCTTTCAAATTCATCACCTTCTTCAAGATTCCATTTGAACTTGGTCTTTAATCCACCCTTAATGGTGTCTAACACTAGTGCACAAATGCCATTGAAATTCCTTATAAATTTTCTATAAAATTGATCTAACCCATGCAATCTTCTTACCTCTATCCCTATGGTTGATGTTGGCCAATTCAAGATAGCCTCCACCTTTCTTGGGTCCATCTTCAATGAACCTTGATATACTACAAACCCCAAGTACATAAGTTCTTGTTTAAAGAACTCATACTTCTCTAGATTGATGGACAACTTCTCCTCCTGCATCCTTTTGAGTACAATCTCCAAGTGATTCAAATGTTCCTCAATTGTTTTTCCGAAGATGATTATATCATCTAGAAATACCAACACACATCTTCCAGTGTAATCCTTAAGCACCTCATTCATGAGCCTCATGAATGTGCTAGGGGCATTTGAAAGCCCAAATGGCATAACTCTCCACTCAAACAACCCTTCAGTGGTTTTAAAAGTTGTCTTCCATTCATCCCCATATTTTATTCTAATTTGGTGGTACCCACTTCTAAGATCCAACTTAGTAAAATACTTGGCCCCTCCAAGGTAGTCCATCAAATCTTCAATTCTAGGTATAGGGAATCTATACCTAATATTAATTCTATTGATAGCCCTAGAGTCAATGCAAAGGCCCCACTTACCACCTTTCTTGGATGCCAAGACCACAGGTACAATACATGGATTGATACTCTTCTTGATGAATCCTTGGTCTAGTAGCTCTTGCACTTGTCTATCCACTTCTTGATTCTACTCTAGTGTGAGCTTATAGGTTGCTTTGTTGGGAAATGAAGCCCCTGGTATAAAATCTATCAATTTATTGATAGTCCTTTTAGGAGGTAATGTTCTAGTGTTCCATCACTAATTATGTCTTTGAACCTACCAAGTAAGTCTTGTACTTCCTTTGGTATACGTGCTTGAGTAATATTTTCTTCTTCCTTGGGTATCACAACTATAGCATAACCTTCACTTCCTTCTTTTTGAAGAGTATTAAGAAACTCCTTTCCACTGCTAAGTAATACATTAGGGGTCTTTGACTGTGTTTCTTCTTCATCTAACAGTGACTATATCTTGAATGTTCTACCATCATTCTTGAAGGAGATGGTGTTCTCTTTTCTATCATAGATGGCTCCTCTATCATATTTCCATGGCCTTCCCAATAGAAGATGACATGCACCCATAGGAAACACAAAAAAAATCAACTTGTCTTTGTATCCTCTAATGGATAACTCAACCCATGTTTATTCATTTACAAGGACACTTTTCCCTTTATTCAACCATGTCACCTTGTATGGATTAGTATGCGGTATCTTTGCCAATTTAAGCTTCTTCACTGCCTCTTCTAAGACTATGTCATCTATGGAACCAGAATCCACAATAACTTTTCACACCTTACCAAGTATTTTGTACCTTATCCTAAATAAGGCTCTTCGTTGCTTTGGTTCCTCTTTGACTAGTTGTCTGATTATAACTCTTCTAAACATGTTATTTTCCCCCATCTCTGACTCAATATGGCTAATCTCTGGTGACTTGACAGTTGATGTGCCTGTTGAACACCTATATTTTCACCCTTACCCAAGATTTCATAGTCTTGGTAATCTAGTGTAACATGGGAATCATCTCAAGGTTGTGGGACCTTTTGCGAACCGAGACAAGACCTCCAGATTCTAGGCTGGTTCCTCTTGATATGTCACCCAAATTTGCTTCTTAACATGAAAGTAAATTCTCGAGGGAAAAGGGATAGAAGGAATGCATGAAAGGGAAATAACTGAAAGAAAACTATCCTACTAGGTTATACACCGAAGGTAACTTGAATCAAAACACATTAACTAATCTCATCATGAAACTTTGGATCTAAAAACACACATTTCTAGATAGGCTTGCATAATTATTTCAGAGAGAGGTCTGAGATAAACAGAGGCTATTCAAGGAAAGAAATAATTTCACAAACAATAGCATATTCACTATAAATAGAAGTGGGCTATGACTTGCAAACAAACATCCACTTCTGCAATCAGGCACATGAATGAGACAAAATGACAGGGGACTGAAGAATATCCACAAACTCATCTAAATCAGATCATCCACAATAGTACACAAAATTGCATAAAGAAAGAGGGCTCAGGAACTCTAATATTTCTCTGAAAAATCATTCAATACATTCTAATTCAGTAAGAGAAATCCAGACAAGAAAGCCCAAGGACAGAGAAAATGTCACAAAAAGCCTTTGCAATATCTGAATATCAATGAAAGATTATAGACTGTAAAAGTTAGAGGGCAGAAAAATGCCACGGATAACTTCTAAGGAAAACTTTGAGCTCTAAAAGCTCCCAACACTGATATATATACTCCTCAGTACGCAGGATTGGAGTCCAAAAAAAATGATTAGGGTTACATTACAATAGATTTACTTTGAACAATAGAAACCCTAATTGTCTCATATGTTAGAAGAAACTCTAAGATTATCCATAAAAGATCAGATACATCTTTGAAAAGCAGCTTTGTTATAATGAAAATCTCTGAGAAAAGGGTGGTGAATCTGATATGAGAGAAGACCAGTCAAAATACATGTAATGAAATCTGATTAGGAACCCCTGTTTGGGTCAATTTGGCCTTTACTATTCATAGAGAATATTGCCAAAAATCAGATTGCCCCTTTGAAAATCTGACTTAACCCTTACTCCTCCTGAAAGGTCGCCCTTTATCCATCTAACCTCTGCCAGTCGGCTGCCATTACTGTTAAAATCTGATCTGCAAAGATATTTTAAATTTAAAATATAAAAAAATGGTCATGTGGCGCCATCCTTTTCTTTGTCTTTGACCTGCTTAGCCTGTGTTGTTAACCTTAACCGCCAGCTGACCGCAGTTATCTTTTCTTTTTAAGTTGCTAGGTCTCCTGAGTTTTCATTAACCGCAACCTAGATCAAGCGACCCCGCGACTGTCGTAGATCTTGGCTTTGATCGAATGGTGGTTGCTAGATCTCTCAATCACTATGGAATATACCCGTTGCCTTCGAGACCTAGTGACTAAGGAAATCTCCTTATCACATGAACATTTGGCATATTCGCACCTTGACTAGTGATCCCCTGACTGACCATGAAGGCTCAGGTCCATGCTACCACTTGTCAACCTTGCACTAGCTTCCTTTTGCTTGATCAGCTCTGACAATACGCCGAATCTATTTCCACATCAGACATCCTTTACTTTTGAATTAAGAGACTACACAACTATCCCTTTAGTCGTGAAATCGAAAGACATTTTGGCCTTTACTATTGAGATCAGGCGATCACCCGACCATCGTTGATTCTTTCATTCTTTCATCCAACGACCCTCCCTTAATCTCATGATATTTGAGGTAAAACTAATTTATATCGAGACATGGCGACCAAAAGGGGGAACACTAACCTATCATACACTGAAGCTTACCATGGTTTAGTAAGTATAAAGGGTCGCAGGGTCTCATAAAGATTTTCCAACTCAAGGTTTAAACAAGCAATAACCCGACTGAGGTATTAGTCGCTTAATCACGTGAAGTAAAATAGTAAATAGAGAACATGAAGCGATATCGCGATTGACCAATGAGATAAAAGGCACATGGGAAACTGAGCATTTTAAGTGACCGAAAAGGTAATGACAAAACATAAGATAGCTAGGGTTTTCATTACAACGGTCACTTTTTTTTCAAATTATAACAGTAACTCCTTCCAAATTTTAAGGGTTTCTCAGAGCATAGACATATTGCATGGAACAAAGCAAACAATAAGATTGAAAAAGATATCCAATACACAACAAGGACTAGAAAATTTTTCAAATCTTTGGCACAGGCTGGGCTCAACCCTTGTGGGAGCCTCATTTAACCCCACCTATCCAATTTTGAATAGTAATGAAAAATTGGATAACATTTTGGTGACTTCTACGGGATGTCTGCCTGCTAGACATTGAGAACCAGTGACCTCTGAAACATTCTAGTGGGCATGGAGTCATTTGTGTGAACAAAACCTTCCTCTGACAGAGAAATTGATCTGAAGAAAAACTTATGTGCACGGGCACTTCTTGAAAAGCTGGGAAATTAGACTAGAAAGCTTTGAAAGAAATCAAGCAATCTAATCTACCCTAAGCTAACCAGTGAAACAAACTTGGTTAAACAAAACCATTCACTGGATTGTTAAAGTAGCTACCTTTTTTTATTAGAACACTTTGCAGTACATGCATAAGGACAATTATAAGTATATGAGGCATGTATAGATTTGTCAAACAATGATAAGCTGCCTCTATAAAAATGAGATCAGATTCACTTACCTCAATATGATCATGTGAAGGTACCTCAACAAACTCCATTTGGGCTAGGTATTTGATTGGGCAGCCCCTTGATATTTTGAAGGTAGAAACCTTCTTGCTGGCATCTTCCTTCTTTTCATGGATGTCCTCTTTTACTATGGAAAGCCACGTCATCTCCTCCTTAATGGTAAAAAAATTGTCATCTTCTTCCTTCAAACCGGCCAAAAGCTCATCAAAGCTGTCAAGATCTTGAAGATCTAAAATTGGCTCCAAATTTTTCTTAGGTGGCAGATCCTTGAAGGAGATTAATCCAAAAATGGATCTTCCACAACAGGCACACAACTCTAAACTCGCACTCCAAGGAATAGGGGTTCATCATTTAACCCCTCACAAAAAATCCCTATGATCTCTGAAAAATCATACTCTTCAAAACCTTTGTCAATGTTCTCCTCTTGCTACTGCAAAGTTGTAGGGGTAGTTATGAAAATAACTTCATCATCCTACTCAATGAAATTAGGCAACTCATCCACCAAGGTCATATCATCTTCTTTGATATCCACCATCTTCTGTTGTTGCACCTTTTTCCCTAACTGATTTTTTGTCATAAGAAAGGACATAGTATCTTCTTCCTCACTAACAAAGATGGGCAGTCTCTCAAATAGCTTCACCAAGATATCAGCTTGAATATCCATTGTCACCTTCTCATTTTTCTTTCCAAGTTCATCACAGTCTTCACTGAGCTCTGAAGTCTCTGACCTCATCTCTTCCGCATCATCATAAAGAATCCCATCTACCACAAGCTCTTGCCTTGATACTAAGCTATTACCCTTGCAAAGGCTTGGCATTGGACAACCAGGAGGTAGAGATGGCCATTTCCATAGAGGTTCATCACCCTGACAGACAATAGAGGCCTCTTGGATTGAATCATTTCCTTGGAAAAACTGCCCCTACAGATTAGTGGACTGATTTTCAATCATAGGTTCTTGGGCATAAGCCTTTGCCTTGAAGCTTGGAATATGTAGTTGAAGGGGCTTAAGGAAAGACATAGAAGGCATATCTGCCCTGAGTCTTGGCAAGTCAAATCCTGCACCACCTTGGTGCTACTCCTTTGTGGTCACCCTTATTGCAACCACTTCTCTAGGTTGTTGATGCTCAAGAGGCAGCTGCAAGTGCTATGTTGGCTTATGTGCTTCAAGAAGATCCTTGAAGCTTGGAAATGAATGCCTTGCAGATTCCTCATGCATAGGGTGTGGGAGAAAATGATACCCCTAACTTGGAATCTCAGGGCTAAGGGCTTCTCTTTTAGCAATTTGAGCTTTCGACTTTTCTAACATAATTTTAGCTTGGCGATTGAGCTCCTCTTCAAATTGCCTCCTTTGCAGCATCCCAATCTCAGGGATATATGCTTTCAAGGTCGTTGCTTCATGGTAGGGAGTTGACCCTTGAAGATATCCTTGAGTTTCCATATCTTGCTTCTCATAGGCCTGAGTTCCCATATCTTGCTGCAAATTCTTTATCTCAGATATTTGCTCGATCATGTGAAGCACTTTAGCCTTTATCTTTTCTTGTTCTCTCATAAAATCTAAGGTTTGAGGCTGCTACCAATTGGACTAAGAAGGGGGGGGGGGTGGAAGGTAAGTGTGGTGAGCTAACTTCCTATGCATTAGCATCTCTTATTGTGCCTTTAGTGCCCATGGGCCTTCTCTTTGGAGGGCTTGCTCATAATCTCTCACAAGAGAATAATCATTTGGGGCATGTTGGATATATTGGTGGCCTTTTATAGTATGGAAGCTTGGAGTGAAAGTCGGCCTTGGAGGGCTTTGGTATGGCTGATGACTAGCCCACTGAAAACTATTATCATAATAAGAAGGAAAGTAACCTAACTGTCCATAGTAACTTGACATGTCTACTCATATAGTTAGCTGGAATTTTCAAAATATGTAAAAACTTGGAATATACCAGCACTTTGATCTTTGAAACCAGTAGACCTTTGGATTCGTGAGATATGCAGCAGAATGACCTCTTCTAGGCCTGAATCATGTCATCACCATATCAGTGATATCATGACTTGCAAGATAAAATTCTTTATGGAGTCCCACCGGGCGTGCTAGAATTGTTGAACACCTAGATTTGCACCCTTACCCAAGCTCTCGTAATCTTGGTAATCTAGTGTAACATGGGAATCATCTCAAGGTTATGGGACCTTTTTCTAACTGAGAAAAGACCTTCGAATTCTAGGTCGGTTCCTCTTGATATGTCACCCAAATTTGCTTCTTAACATGAAAGTAAATTCTTGAGGGAAAAGGGATAGAAGGAATGCATGAAAGGGAAATAACTGAAAGCAAACTATCCTACTAGGTGATACACCAAAGGTAACTTAATCAAAACACATTAACTAATCTCAGTATGAAACCTTGGATCTAATAGAACACAACTTTCTAGATAGGCTTGCATAAGTATTTCATAGAGAGGTTTGAGATAAACAGAGGCTATTTAGGGAAAGAAATAATTTCACAAACAATAGCATATTCACTATAAGTAGACACGAGCTATGACTTGCAAACAAACATCCACTTCTGCAATCAGGAACAGGAATGAGACAAAATGACAAGGGACTGATGAATATCCACAAACTCATCTAAATCAGATCATCCACAATAGTACACGAAATTGTAGAAAGAAAGAGGGCTCAGGAACTCCAATATTTCTCTGAAAAATCATTCAATACATTCTAATTCAGTAAGAGAAATCCATACAAGAAATCCCAGGGAAAGAGAAAATGTCACAAAAATACTTTGCAATATATGAATATCAATGAAAGATTACAGATTTTAAAAGTTAGAGGGCAGAAAAAATGCCACGGATAACTTCTAAGTAAGGAAAACTCTGAGCTCTAAAAACTCCCAAAACTGATATATATACTCCTTAGCACGCAGGCTTGGAGTCCAAAAAAAATGATTAGGGTTACATTACAATATGTTTACTTTGAAGAACGGAAACCCTAACTGTCCCATCTGTCAGAAGAAACTCTGAGATTATCCATCAAATATCATATACATCTTTTAAAATCACCTTTGTTATAATTAAAATCTCTAAGAAAAGGGCGGTGAATCTGATATGAGAGAAGACCAGTCGAAATACATGTAATGAAATCTGATTAGGAAGCCATGTTTGAGTCAATTTGGCCTTTACTATTCGCAAAGAATATTTCTAGAAATCAGATTGCCCCTTTGAAAAGCTAACTTAACCCTTACTCCTCCTGAAAGGTCACCCCTTTTCCATCTAACCTCTGCTAGTCGGCTGCCATTACTGTTCAAATATAATCTGCAAAGATATTTTAAATTTAAAATATAAAAAAAATGGTCATGTGGCACCATCCTTTTCTTTGTCTTTGACCTACTTAGCTCATGCTATTAACCTTAACCACTAGCCGACCGCAGTTATCTTTTCTTTTTAAGTTTCCAGGTCTCCTGAGTTTTCATTAACCGTAGCCTAGATCAAGTGACCCCGCGACTATCGTAAATCTTGGCTTTGATCGAACGGCGGTCGCTAGATCTCCTGATCACTATGGAATATACCCTTCACCTTTGAGACCTAGTGACTAAGGCAATTTCCTTATTGCATGAACATTTGACATATTTGCACCTTGACTAGCAATCCCCCGACTGACCATGAAGGCTCGGGTCCATGTTGCCACTTGTCAACCTTGCATTGGCTTCTGTTTGCTTGATCAGCTTCGACAATGCACCGACTGTATTGCCACATTAGACATCCTTTACTTTTGAATTAAGAGACTACGCAACTATCCCTTCAGTCACGAAATTGGAAGACATTTTGGCCTTTACTATTGAGATCAGGCGATCACCTAACCATCGTTGATTCTTTCATTCTTTCATCCGACGGCCCTCCCTTAATCTCATGATATTTGGGGTAAACCCTAATTTATATTGAGACTTGGTGACCAAAAGAGGGAACACTAACCTATCATAGACTGAAGCTTACCATGGTTTAGGAAGTATAAAGGGTCGCGGGGTCTCATGAAGATTTGCCAACTCAAGGTTTAAACAAGTGATAACCCGACTGCAGTATTAGTCGCTTAATCGCGTGAAGTAAAAGAGTAAACACAGAACATGAAGCAATACCACGACTGACCAATGAGATAAAAGGCACATGGGAAACTCAGCATTTTAAGTGACCAAAAAGGTAATGACAAAACATAAGATAGCTAGGGTTTTCATTACAATGGTCACTTTTTTTTCAAATTGTAATAGTAACTCCTTCCAGATTTTAAGGGTTTCTCAGAGCAAAGACATATTGCATGGAACGAAGCGAACAGTAAGACTGAAAAAATATCCAATACACAAAAAGCACCAGAAAATTTACCAAATCTTTGGCATAGGTTGGGCTCAACCCTTGTGGGAGCCTCATTTAACCCCACCTGTCCAATTTTGAATAGTTATGAAAAATTGGATAACAGTGCCTTCTTGAGCATATGCTACTCTCTTTTCATTTTTTGAAGAGAATGCTTTCTCTAGGCACCTATAAGCAAGATGACCCATTTGTCCACAACTATAACATTTCATGCTAGAAAAGTAAGAGCTAATTCTACCTGCACCTCTTCCTCTGTTAGAACCCCCTTCCATAGCCTCCTCTAGAAGTCATCTCATCCCCATGATCTTCAAGTTTAGATTCTCCTTGGCTTCTTTATTCAGTCCCTCTACCTTCGTATCCACCTCTGTGACCTCTCTAGTCTCTTCCTCTTCCTCTACTCGAGGAGGTTTGATCTTGTTTCCTCCTACTCTTATCTTCAATTTTGATAGCCAATTGATAACACTGGTGAACTTTCTTGGGACTTAGAAGAGTCATCTCTTCTTGAATACCCCATTTTAATCCATTTAGGTATCTAGCCACCTTAAGGCTCTCATCTTCAGACACATTAGAATCTCATACAAAGCTTTTGAAATTCTTCAGTGTAGGAATTCACATCAAGATCCTTCTGCCTTAGGCTTTGTCTCTTCTTGTGAAATTGCATTTCATAGTCATCTAGCATGTATGCCTCTTTCACCTTGACAACCATTCCTTTCCAAGTGGAAATTGGTTTCTTGCCTTCCTTTTCCCTTTCTGCCTGAATGAACTTCCACCATGTCAATGAAAATCCTCTAAGTCTTGACTTTTCTACTCTTACCTTCTGAGCTTTGGTAACTCCATCACATTCAAAGTGATTCTCCATGCCTTTTATCTAGTCCATGACTAGATCTTCCTCGTGGTATCCCTTCAAGAGATTTTCCACTCATGGCTTTCAAATCCTTCAAGAAAGGTTCATCTTTCAATACAGGGTCAAGTTCAGGGACTTTATCCTCTTCTGTAACCTCTTTACCCTTAGCTTCTTTCCCTTCCAACTTATCATTGACTTCATCAGTCTTGGTCTGCACTTCACCCAATGTTTTCTCTAGTTGGGCTATTCTTTCCCTCAATAGCCTATTGTCTAGCTACTGGTCATTTACCTTCTTGGCCAATTCCACATTATTCACCATGATTGAGGACCCACTGGACTCACAATCTCACATACACTATGCAATCCCAAATCTTGTGTTGCCCTGATACCAATCTGATAGGGAGGTTGGATGAATCAATCACTAATTCACGCTTCTAGTCTTCTTGAGAGACTTCTAGGGTGCATTCACTACACTCCTTGGCACCTATAGGATCTTCAACACTTGTGGATCCCCTGGTCACTCTAGCCAACCCAACTATCAAGAAAGATTCCACTAACCAAGCCCTAGACTTGGTGCATTCTCGCTTCACTACCCATATCCTTAAACAACCTTAAACGATTGCAACCTCCAAGTTATTGAATTGATCTTATAGATGTCTGGAGGTGACTTAAACCTTTCCAATTCAAGAAACTAGGGGTGTTAGGAGTCCCACCTAGTCCAACTAGTAAGTCAATTTCACCAATTCTTCACAAAATATGCCTAATAGGCTACTATCCCTATTAGGTCTTCTACTCTGAGAAAATAGGGATTTTCTCCTAATTCTTCCAAAGAAACCCTACAAAATTTCTTGGGATTCTTGTATCAATTTCCAACCCCTCGATGATTTTTGGGTTTTTGGGGTCACCAACTTCCGTACAATACCCTAACTCAAAATGAGTGATTTTAAGGGTTTTTAAGCTTCCACTAGCTCCTGGACAAGATGGAATGTTTTAGGTTATCAGATGGATTGGTATGACCCTGTCCTTTTCACCAAATCTTGGCAAGACTCCTTTCTTCAAACTCCAAAAGGAAATTTGGCTCTAGCTATCCACCTCTGCAAGTTATGCTCTCTGCAACTTGGTCTTCCCTAGCTGGGCTCACCACTCGCTCGCCTAGGGAAAGAGTTCAAAATTTACTCCTCTACATTTGAGGGCCCAAGCTCCTGCATAGTAAATTTACATGGAGTCTACTCACTGTTCCCAAGTGGCCGTACATAATGGATAGTGGGAAAGTGAGTTAGAACTCCATCTTGGCACACTGCCTGGATTGAACCAGTGACAATGCCAAACAAAACTTACTTACAAAAAGAACACAAAACAAAGTAAAACACCTATCTAATGGCACACAAAATTAAGAAAACACCTAATCTAAGCCATGCATTAGTTACAGTGCAATCTTCAATCCATTAACTACCTACTGTCATGAAATAACTTAAAATTGCACATAAAACAACACAAAATCTTGATTTCTCCAAATCACTATCTGTACAAAGGGTGTCCAACCTTTCATTTTGGTCAATGCATGTCTTATGTAGGGTGGTTAGGTAGTTATTTTCCTCTTAGGGCTCTTTGTCATCGAGTTGTAAAAACTTGACAATGTTGTCCGAGCAACATTTCAAAGTTGCAAAGTTGCAAAATGCAACTTTACATCTTTTTGACAATTTTCTTGCAAAATCAACTAAATGAGTTTCAATGCTCAACAAACCTTACCAAAGACCCTAACCATGGTTGAAACATGGTTCTAAACCATTCTAGACCCTACTGTTAGCATGCTGAAATCATCATCCCACTTGTGCAAATCAGGAGGCTTTACAACTTTCAAGCCCCTAATTGCAACTTACAAAGGTCCTAAGACTCTATAGACTAAACCCTATTGTACTCTCTACTATGGTCAACATGACCTTAATAAAAACACTCCACAATACCTTAAAGGCATACACACAACAAAATGTAACTTGGATTGTCTAAGCAACCCATGGGTGCTCCTACACCAGGTCCTAAGGTGTACTAAGGGATCCTCTAAGTGTCTTAAAGGGTCCTAGGATGTACTAAGTAGGTCCTCCTAGGATAATATTTTAACATCTAACTATACAAGAATAACATTTATACATAACTCTAGAACATATGTACATGAGTGTGTGTGTGTGTGTGTGTGTGTGTGAGAGAGAGAGAGAGAGAGAGAGAGAGAGAGAGAGAGAGAGAGAGAGAGAGAGAGAGAGAGAGAGAGAGAGAGAGAGAGAGAGAGAGAGAGAGAGAGAGAG
>MU226052.1:2961138-2985690 GCA_018584345.1 Thuja plicata | reverse complement strand
CCATGTGTTATGTGTTTATGTTTCATTACTTTACTGTTTTACATTTCACATATGCAATTCTGGATTGATCGGTATACTCTAGCTATTTACTGTGTTTCGGTAAATGAAAGACTGCTTATCGGTAAACTTACAGAAGAGAGATTTACAAAGCATTCTGACAAGTAGAGAATTGTTATAAGTATTTCAAGGCATTCATCTTGTAGGACAAATTATAACTAGAGGCTTAAAAGTGGTAATAATTTTTAAGGGTTGATTTAAGAATTAATTTTTAAGGCCACTGATTCACCCCCCCCGTCAATTATTACTAACAGTGCATTTTCCCCTTCTCATACCACATTGTCACTTCCTTGAAATCCTTGTCTTGTGCCCTCTAAGGACAATTTTTTCCTTCACACCTTTATTGTTTTGAGTGCTTCAAATTTTTCCAATAACTTGTGCACTTATTTGTATTCTCCCACACCCTAGACTGTTCAACTTCTTTCACCATTGCCGCTTCCATGCCATGGTCCCTCAATCTTGTAACTACACCATACTTAAAGACATTAAGTTTCCATAGTCTATGATAATATGCTTGAATATTTCTAGATTTTTAACTATATGTCTTTTTTGAAACAATATTTTAGATCATACTCCATGATTTATCATCAAGGCAGCAAGCTAGAGAAAAGAAATGGGTAAATAGAAGAAAAAACCCAACTAAATAGTATAGGTATGGTGTGGGCTTAAGGGAGTGACACCACAAACAAGAGAAAGTAAAGGATAAATGAGATGAGAGGAACACGTTAGAAGTATGCATACTAATGCATAATGAAAAATCTAGAAAAAAAATCACATAAAATTAACAAGAAAATAAAGAAACTAAACAAGTGTGCAACAACCAATTAATTACTAAAATAAACTATGTAAAGACAAAAATAAAAAAAGAATACAAAGCATATTGATACTAATTAAAATTAGAGTACAAAAATGCTTAAGGAAGATAAAAAAAAATGAATACATATAAAAAGACAAAAATATAAAGAAGTACAATGACATATACATAAATATCCATATATGAGAGAGAGAGAGAGAGAGAGAGAGTGAGAGAGAGAGAGAGAGATGTGCATACACACACATAAATATAAACATAAGTTTAAGGAAACACAAACAAAAAAAATAAATACATAAATAAGAACAAATATAATAACATAAACATAAAACGATTAAAATGAAACTAGAATGAAAGAAAATTGAAAAAAGAATAGAACTAAATCCTATACATAATAAATATGAATGAGTATGCAAAAACAAATATAATATACAAGAACAAAACTTTTAAAAATAAGAAGCTAAAAGAGAGAAAAGGTGGTAATTAAGTGCAATAAAGAAAAAATAAATAATAACAACTAAAAATTAAAATGCAAGAAACTATGCAAAGCTAAGAAGAAACAAACAAATTGCAAGAAAATAAAGAGAGGACCAAAAAATAAAATAAGTATAAAAGTGGTAAACCTTAAACAAAAACCAAAACCCTTCATTAGGGAAATAAAAAGGAATAAGTGTAATTACTACCAAAGAAAAATGAAATAAAAAATAAGAAAAGAATACTATGAAAATGATGAAAAAGGGGATTATCAACAAATTCAAAAAGATGCTAGGAAATAAATAAAAACAAGAAAGAAATTAAGTAAAAGAAAAAACTATAAGGATATAACTAGCAATTGTGCAATAGGTGTGAAAGGTTAATTTAAAAAAATTTAATCTAAGTTTTGTATATATTTGGGAAACACATGGGGTTAATTAGTTGGCTAATGAAAGGTAAATTGAAAAATAAAATAAAATTAGTTGACTATTAGTAGATGATATTATTAGTAGAGAAGTTATAGTTTCAAAACAATAAGGATTGGAAACTAATTGAACCAAAACTTCTAAATCAAGAAGATAACTAGGCTTTATTACTTATAGATTTATTTTATATTTGCAATAAAGAAAGACCATGGGAGACAAAGATCTCTCTCAAACAATATTAATATTAATTGAAATATAAACTCAATATTTAAAAACTAAAAAATATTAAAAAATTAAACATAAATATAGTTATATTTTTATATAAATTAAATTTAAAAATCAAAATTTTAAATTAAAAAAAACTATATTATAATCAAATAATAAGAGAAACCAAAAATAAATAAACTATCAAAAACTAAAATATACTATATTAAATTGACAAAGCTAAAATTAAACTTCTATATTAAAAGTCACAATTAAAACAAAAATTAAATATAATGAATAAGAACAATTATTTATGTTTATTAAAATTTTATGAAAGAAATCATAAAATTTAAAGTTATATAGTTTAAAAATAGAAATTTTGTTAGTAATTAAACTATTTATAGAATATCAATTTAAGAACAATATTTTTTGATAATAAATTTTATTGAACCATAATTATTGTGTGAGAAGTACCTATTGTAATCAATGAATTTGTTGGGTAATATATAATTTATGACATATATGAATAAAATAGTAAATAAATAAATTTAATAATTATTAACTAATTTAATATTAAATAATTAAAATATATATTTATATATATATATATAATTTATTTATATATAATAAATATATTCTATAAATTAATAAATAAATCAATTTAAATTTATTATTAACAAATTTAATATATAAATAAAAATATCAATTAAGATAATAGTAAAGACTGACAAAAAGATAATGGTATTTATTTAAAATCAGACTATGGTCTTAACTAAAATTCAATGTCTTATATTATTTCTTAGTGCTAGCTAAACTCTATACAAAATGGGCTAAAACAATTTTGTAATTTTTTTTGGATTAATATAGCCACATCCTTATCTCTTAACTTTTCCACACTAATTTTAACATATATATATATATATTTGTCATTTACGTATTAATGATTTACTCTAAATACAAGTAAATTATTTTATATTACAATGTATTTTATTTGAAAATAAAAAAATATTAATTTATTTTAAAATATTATTATTATTTTATATTTTATAAAATATTAATATATAATTTTTTAAAAAACAAATTAAACATGTTAATAATAATAATCTTTATATTAAGGGAAATAAAATAGAAAGTTTATAGGTACATGTAGCGTAAAACTCAGAATGTTCAGAGGAATGAATCTACAACTTAGGCTACAAAATCAAACATCTTTTGATACGGCTTCCATCCACCAAATAAATAAAATATTGAGGACACAATCGGGTGAGAGCGGCTGTGCAAAGCAATCCGGAAGTCGTCATTCTCCAGGAGTTTGTACAAGTGTGGAGGATGCTGCTCCCAAACAATTCTGACAAGAATGTGAAGGGAAGAGGAATCGAATCATATACACCAGATTTGGTAGATTAAGGATCGTGCGTGAGGATAAAGATAAAGATAGCAGTGCAGGATATAAGAGAAGGATCTTTGCAGAGATAGTGCATTGCATTTTAAATTCAATGCCAAGTGCAGCCTTGCAAGAAGTTGCAACAAGCCCTAATTTCCCTTGCGAGTGTGCGGTGGACAAGAGAAAAATTCATTGCAGGAAACATGTTGCTTATTCCGTCTTGTAGTATAAAAACATATTAATTACAGATCATTTCACTCCAGCAGATCCAAACATCTCTAGCCGTACACCTTCCAACAGCCCTCCATCTTCCATATCTGGGCATCACCCATTGGTAGAGGCCCCCCATCTTCCAGATCTAGGCCTCAACCATTAGTAGCATCCCCCCATCTTCCAGATTTAGGCATCACCCATTTGTGGTTGTGAGGTAGGTAATGATTCCCTTTATTGTTTAAATTCATGGTTATCTATTATAATGAAATGGTGATTCATTAAAAAAAAAAAAAAAACAAAGAACTATTGTTATTTACATGCATTTGTTATAAGTGTTAGTTTGTTCATTAAAAATATAATCATTTTCGGCAATATTGAATCATGAATGTGAAGGTTCACTGGGGCGACCTGCCCTTTGATGACCTTGATGCCGCAAATCTCCCTGCAATCTCTACGCCTCAATGGGTTTTTCACAAAGGGCATTGGAGGGACATGGCAATTAAGCGTCCTTTGAGATCAACATATTTTGTTAGTTTTCATAATCACTCCCAAGATGTTTGAAATCATACAATGCAAGAAAAAATTCCCCAATGGGTTTTCAAGAATGGGAAATGGGTGGACGTTTGCAATTCTGGGGCTTCTATGGCGGATTGGTTTTTCCCTACAGCGAGTAGTGGATCTCTGCTAGGGTTTTGGAAATGGTTTTGAAACCCTCACCGCGCTGGCTCCTCTAGTCATAGTCAGGAGGGTGTTATCAAATCCTCTTCATTGTATTCAGGAGAGTCTGTCCCTATTCAAGGTCAAAATCTAATGGGGGAAAATGATAATGATAAGAGTATGACTGTCAATGATAGAGAAGCAGTCTTTACGCAGCCTACGAATAATCATGATGGTTTAAAAATGAAGAAGGTATGGAACCCTATCTGTGAGATTATTATTGAAAACACTTTAGAGTTCTAGCGCGGTAATGATTTAACAGATCGAGGTGTGATTATTGAGGTATGGGGGCAATCAACTTCTTCATCTAAATTATTGAAGGAAATTAGATCTAAAAATTTTGGCATTTTATATTTTCAGGTTCTATCATCGGATACCTTTGTAATTATTTTTGATACTATTGAGGCTAGGGAGAATTCATTAACTAGGTCATATATTAATCTGAAGGATAATGTTGTATTTCTCTCTCCATGGAAGCCCTTTTTTCAACCTGGGCAAATCCTCTCTCAAGAATCTCCCATTTGGTTTTCACTTCCTAATCTTCCCTTTTATTTTTAATGACTTGTGTATTCTAACGACACTAGGGAATTATTTTGGTACCTTTGTTAGAACTGATCGATGTTTGAAAGAGAACAAACTCTATACCTTGGTTTGTGTCCTTGCAACTAAATCAACAATTATTCCTTATGTTTGTAAATTTGATTGTCCTTTTGGTAACTGGAGACAATCCATTGTTAGAGATGATGTTTTTTCGATTAAACCAGTAATTTCCATTGATTGTGATTTGTTTTTTTTAGTTTCCGACGCAGATATTGATATAAATATGTCGAGGCCTTTGTCTAATAACACAGCTCCTTCCACTTCCCCGCTTGGTGTATCCTTTTCCTTTCTCACGATACCTGACATGCAACCATCCCAAGCTTCCTGTATCATTCCTCCACCTTTTATTGATTCATCCCCTATCCCTGCTATCTCTGTAGCCCAGCACTATCAAGAGCCTTGCATCGTTCCTTCTCCTCAAATTGATCCCTTCATTTCTTTTGTCCCTCTATGACCTCCTTGACATTAACAACATCACTCCTTTCCCCCTCACCTTTGCATATTTCATGCTCTTCTCCCTCTTCCTTTGTCCAAGCTCCTTCACCTTCTATTACTGATGTGATGAACTATAACTGATTGAATGTTTGAAGATGAAAAAGTTGATAATCACCGAGATGTAGAAGGTATATGCAAGACATTAAATCAGTTAATGTATTGTATTGTCATTGATGTCAACTTCATATGGTATGATTGCACATACACATATTGAAACAATACTTAAAGATATGAAAAGATAAAGTTTTTGTCATCGGTAATCATGTACACCGAGTGATAGTAAACCCCGAGGGACAATGAACCCCGAGAAAAGAAGTTCACAGTGTTACCCAATGGACAGTATTACCTGAGCAAGCATTACCGAGCTAACTGTAGTTGTCACCGAATAGAACTAAATTTGATGCCCGAGATATTTGCAGTAGTCACCGAGCACAACTGAAGTGTTGACCGACGAGAACTGAAGTTAGGATATGACAAAACAACTTAGCTAGCAGGAGCTAATTATAGATTTAACTGTTTAATTACTTTGTTTCCATCGATCAGTTAAAAGATAAAGATAAGAAAGAGATTTAAAGCATGTTTTATTCCAGAAAACAAGGAGAGTTTTACGGATTAAAACTAAAGCAAGCATGGTGAGCTTTATAGATCAAGAAGTGATCAACGAAGAAAACAAGAATGAAAAGAAACAGTGAAATCATGTCTATATAAAGAGACAAGTAATTCATTATGAAAAGGGGAGGAATGCTGAAGACAATTGTGGTGAAGATAGAAGTCTTCATACAAATCTGATCATACAAGCTGAAGAACAGAGCTAAGATTTAGCAACAGAGAAGCACCAGCATTCACCGAGAAGAAGGAAGTGGAGAAAAGGAACAGAAGAGAAACATTGATCAGAAGAGGTATTATGAGATTAAAATAGATCTAGACATCTACAAGATTAAGTTGTATTTATGAACAGATCATATACTATTTCAGTTTAACCATTGATTCAGAAAATCTCTTAACAGAGTAGGATTTAACCATACTTTATATATTGAGATACATCCTAAGGAGTATCAAAAGGTTTTCATGTTGATAGCATAGTGAATGCTAGGTCAAGTGATAAATTGTTAGTGATAAATCCTCTAACAAGGTCACACTTAACAGTGTGTTTGTAACCTTTAACAGGGTTGGCTCTTCACTGAGCTCACTTCAGAAGAGTGAAAATTTTGGGTTACCGGTCCCAAGTGGTTTTTCCCCTAACAGGGTTTCCACGTTAAAAATCCATGTGTCAAATGTGTATATGGTTCATTTCTTTAATATTTTTTCTTTACACATTACTAAAATAGGATTGATCAGTATACACTAAGTTATTTACTGTATTTTGGTAAAGGTTAAGAAAAGATAGATTGCTATTCGGTAAAGCTAAAGGAAAGGACAAAAAGTATAAACACCAAGCAGTATATACATGTTAGATTCACACAAGGCATACATCTTGTAGGACTGAAGATAGCTAGAGGTTTTATATTTGTGGTATAAATTTTTGGGTTGATTTATTAGATTAATTTTTGAGGCCACTGATTCAACACCCCCCCCAATCAATTATTCTAACAATTGGTATCGGAGTTGTGTGCTTAGAAAGGGAGTTTAAAGACTCAAGCTAAAGATCACAAGATGAGAAAAAGGGATGTGCCTAAGTTGAACAAGGAAAACTTTGCATCATGGTAAAGCAAGATAATATTCCACCTATCAGGTATTGGAAATGATGTCACTCAATTCTTAGATATTAAATTTGTTTTACCTACTGGACCTCCAAAAGTTGATCAATTGAGAGAAAAGCATGAACACAATTCTATCATGCACCACTGCAAAGAAAATGTGGGACAAATTGAAGCTAGTACATGGAGGAGACAAGAATGTGCTAAGAGCTAAGGCAGAAAGCCTAAGACGAAGGTTTGATGACCTAAGAATGAAAGAAGGAGAAAACATCACTCAGTATAGCTGCAGAATCAAAGAGGTAGTTAATGTTATCTGAGGAGTAGGAAGTGTACTTGAAGAAGAAACAATGGTAAGTAAAATTCTAAGAACCTTACTGCATTTTTATGATATTAGAGTATCTTCTATACAAGAAATGAGAGAAGTAGCAAATAACAATGTTACTCTAGATAGTTTGATTGGTAGACTTATTTCATTTGAGATGAATAACTTTGACAACAATGTCTTACCAACTATTGAGTCTGCATTCAAATATTCTTTGAAAATAAGTAAATCAAGTCATAAACACACTATGAGAAATGATAGTGAAAGTGATAGTGATAACCAAGAACTTGATGAGATTAAAGCACTAATGGCTAGAAGATTGCAGAGAGGCAAAGATAGATAAAAAGGTAAATTACCATTGGTATGTTTTAATTGTAAAGAGATTGGACACTTTGCTGCTGGATGTCCTAACAAAAGAAAAGAAGACAGAAACAATGACAGATCATATGAAAAAAAGTTTGATAGAGGTGATGACAGAGATTACCGAAGCAACTGACAATCTGACAGAAGAGACAATCGAGACTACAAGGACAAAGGAAAGAAAGCTTGTTACCTAGCTGAGAACAAAGCTGAGAATACTGACACTGAATATGATGAAGATATTGAGGTGGTATTTGTTGCTATAAAGGATGATTCAGACGAAGAATAAAGGTATGTTGAGACTGCATTAATATCTAAGATTAGTAAAAATGATGTTTGGATTATTGATAGTGGTTGTACTCACCACATGACTGGAGATAAGGAAAAGTTTGAAACTTTTGAATACTATAATGGTGAATCAGTAAGAATGGGTAATGACTCACCTTGTCCAGTTGAAGGTAAAGGAACAATCATGTTGAATAATCTGATCAGATGTGAAAATGCATATTGGGTGAAAGGACTTAACTATAATCTATTGAGTGTTTCACAGCTAAATAACACAGGACACCGAGTTGCATTTGAAAACAAAAAGGCAAAGATCTTTAATGAATCAGGAAGGTTGATTGGAACTGGTGAACAGACAAAAGGTAACCTATTATGTCTTGATGATATTAACACCACTTATTTAATGGATAAATATGAAGACATATGGTTGTGGCATAAAAGGTTATGTCATGTAAATTTTGAGAACATGGTTAGGATAATCAATAAAAGGAAAGTAAGAGGCTTACCGAGCATGTCAAAGCCTGACCATGTCATGTGTAAGAATTGTCAAAAAGGTAAAATGACAAAGTCTAGTTTCAAGAGAAAAACCTACACATCAAATGCTATTCTAGATTTAGTCCATACTGACTTATGTGGACCAATGAGAACAAAGAGCTACTATGGTGTTAGATACTTCATTCTCTTTGTTGATGATTATTCTAAAATGATGACTATTATGTTCTTAACAGATAAATCATAAGCATTCAAGATTTTTAAATGGTATAAAGCTATAGTGGAAAAATAAAGTGGAAAGCAACTAAAATGTCTAAGATCAGACAGAGGAGGAGAATCTATTTATGATGAATTCACTAACTTTTGTAATGAGCATGAAACTCAAAGACAGGTTTCTACACCAAGAACACCACAACAAAATGTGATTGTTGAAAGAAGGAACATATCCATTGTTGATTGTGCCAGAACACTGATGATTGAGAAATGAATCACACAAACATTCTGGAGAGAAGTTGTTAGTACTGTTGTCTACACATTAAACTGAGTTCAATTGAAGAAAGACAACAATAAGACACCTTATGAGCTATGGTATGGATACACACCCAATGTAAGTTACTTCAGAATTCTTAGAAGTCAATGTTATATTTTGAAAGATGATAGAAATGGAAATCTTGACTCCAAAGGTGAAGAAGGAATATTTCTAGGGTATTCTACCAAAAGAAAGGCTTATAAATGTCTTAACAAATCCTCTAACAAAATCATTGAAAGTGAAAATTTCAAAGTACATGAATTTGCTAAGAAAAGTGATGAGGAAAGCAAAAAGGAACCAAAAGATTACAATAGGTTTGTCTACAGTGAAGAACCTGACACTCTGCCTGAGCAATAGTGTACCGCTCTCGAGCGATAGAAGAATGCACCTGAGCATCAGGCTGCAAACACTGAAAATCAAGAAATTGCTCAAAATGATGTATCGAGCGATGAAGATCAAATGAAGGTCAAGATTATGAACAAAGAGCTAAACTGGTACTTGCCAAGTATGTTAGAAGACACCATCCACATAACCAGATCATAGGAGACAAAAAGGCTGGAATGAGAACAAGAAGTAAGTCACTAAACACTAGATGTTTAATTTGTGATTTTAAGCCTAAATCTATTAATACTACACTTGAAAATGAAGAATGGGTCAGCGCTATGAATGAAGAGATAGAGAAAATTGAGAAGAAAAGAACCTGGACATTAGTACCTAGACCTGATGACAATAATGTCATTGGTATCAAATGGATATTTAGAAACAAATTGAATGAGAATGGAGAAGTCACAAGGAACAAAGCAAGATTAGTATGCAAAGGGTATGCACAAGAAGAAGGTTTTGACTATGGAGAAACCTTTGCACCCATTGATAGACTAGAAGGAGTAAGAATTCTACTTGCTTATGTTGCATTCAAAGGATTCAAGGTATACCAAATGGATGTCAAGTCTGCATTCCTAAATGGAATACTAGAAGACGAAGTATACATTGAACAACTAGAAGGGTTTGTTGATCCTAACAAGAGAAACATGGTTTGTAGATTACACGAAGCCATGTATGGATTGAAACAAGCACCGAGAGCATGGTATGAAAGACTTCACTCCTATCTCATAGGTATTGGATTTGTAAGAACAAGTGATAAAAATAATATGTATTTAAAAGAAGATACTAATGATAACATTCCGATTGCTGAAATATTTGTTGATGATATCATATTTGGAGGTAATGATATGTTATGCAAATCATTTACTGCTGAAATGAGAAAAGAGTTTGAGATGTCAATGTGTGGAGAGATCAATTTCTTTCTTGGTCTACAGATTCTTCAACAGGATGAAGGCATATACATCACACAATCCAAATACATCAAGGAAGTTCTCAAGATATTCAAGATGGAGGACTCCAAGCCAGTTGGAACACCTATGGAAACCAGATGCAAGCTGACAAAGGAAGACAAGTCAACCAAGGTAAATCAGACCCTATATAGATATATGATTGGAAAACTCATGTATGTTTTTCATACTAGACCAGATATAGAACATGCAATTGGAATAGTTGCAAGATTCTTTGCTAATCCCAAGGAATCACACATGACTGTTGTCAAAAGAATTATGAGATATCTAAAGAATACTGAAGACTATGGCCTGTGGTATAAAAGAGAAGGAAAATTTGAGCTTCAAGTCTATACATATGTTGATTGGGCTGGAAAAATAGATGACAGAAAGAGCACAATAGGGGGAGCATTCTTTATGGGTGACAGACTTGTCACATGGATAAGTAAGAATCAAGGATGCATCTCACAATCTACTGTAGAAGCAGAATATGTGGTTGCTACCGTAAATTGCTCTAACATTGCATGGATCAAACAATCACTGGAAGGTATGAATATGAAAATGATTGAACTAGTGATTATCTATTGTGATAATACAAGTGCAATAAATATTTCAAAGAACCCTGTCATGCATGCTAAGACAAAGCATATTGCTATCAAGTATCATTACTTAAGAGAACAAGTGCAAGAGAAAGAGGTGATATTGGAATATGTTCAATCCAAAGAACAATTAGTAGACATATTCACAAAGCCATTACCTAAAGATACATTTGAGTACCTGAGAAAGAGACTAGGGGTATGATCCTTGTCTATTGGTCACTAAGTTGACTAGGAGGCTATATCATCCTACACATTATCAGAAGCTCATTCATGTTTCAATGCAAGAAAAGAGATGGACTACAATGATATATCAGTACACAAAAAGGTACTTATCTGCACTGTACACCAGAGTTATTGTATTGCTGATGGAGAGGAAATTCAAGGAATATATTATGAAAAAAAAAAGAGATTTAGTTTGGCATTGTTGTCAAAGGGAGAGATGTACTTAATGAATATGGAGAGAAGTATTTAATGAAATATATTGTTGTCAAAGGGAAAAGAGATATGAAATCTCTATCATAATCATCCATCAAGGAGAGGAACAGTCAAAGGGAGAGAAAAAATCAGAGAAAGATTCAAAGAAACATCCATCTAAGGGAGAGAATTGGAAAAGTTAACACTGCATATCTATCCAAAAAAGGGAGAAGAGATTCTACAACAAAGGGAGAGACAGAATCATAAGGTTTTACATCTATCCAGTGAAGGGAATGAAGAATGAAGTACTCTACAAGAATCAAATCTAAGCTAGAAGAGCTTACCATGAGTCATACATTTGTATTGGTTATAGAAAAATAAGTTTGGTAAATATTGATGAACTACAACTGATATATTTCATATTGTATTAGTAGTATGTAGTATGTTTCCATCAATGCCAAAGAGAGAGATTGATGAACTATAACTGATTCAATGTTTGAAGATGACAAAGTTGATAATCACTGAGATGCAGAAGGTATATGCAAGACATTATATCAGTTAATGTATTGTATTGTCATTGATGTCTACTTGATATGGTATGATTTCACATACACATATTGTAACAACACTTAAAGATCTGAAAAGAATATTTTTTTTGTCGTTGGTAATCATGTACACCGAGTGACGGTAAATCCTGTGGGACAGCGAACCCCAAGCACATATGTTCACAGTGTTACACGACGGACAGTATTACCCAAGAAAGCATTACCGAGCCAACTGCAGTTGTCACCGAATAGAACTGAAGTTGATACCTGAGCTATCTGCAGTAGTCACCGAGCACAACTAAAGTCTTGACCGACAAGAAATGAAGTTAGGATATGACAAAACAACTTAGCTGGTAGGAGCTAATTATAGAGTTAATTTTTTGATTACTTTTTTTTCATTGATTTGTTAAAATCTAAAGATAAGAAGGATATTTAAAGCATGTTTTATTCCATAAAACAAGGAGATTTTTATGGATTAGAACTAAAGCAAGCATGGCGATCTTTATGGATCAAGAAGTGATCAACAAAGAAAACAAGAAGGACAAGAAATGGTGAAATCATGTCTATTTAAAGAGATAAGTAATTCAGTATGAAAAGGGGAGGAATTCTGAAGAGAATTCTGGTGAAGATAGAAGTCTTCATACATATCTAATCATACAAGCTAAAGAAGAGAGCTAAGAATTTTGCAGACATTGAGAAACAAAGAAGCACCAGCATTCACCAAGTAGAAGGAAGTGGGGCAAAGGAATAGAAGAGAAACATTGATCAAAAGAGGTATTATGAGCTTACAATATATCTAGACATCTGCAAGATTAAGTTGTATTTATGAACAGATCATATATTGTTTCAGTTTAACCATTGATTCATAAAATCTCTTAACAGAGTAGGATTTAACCATCCTTTATATATTGAGATACATCCCAAGGAGTATCAAAAGGTTTTCATGTTGACAACATAGTGAATGCTAGGTCTAGTGATAAATCCTCTAACAAGGCCGCACTTAACAGTGTGTTTGTAACCTTTAACAAGGTTGGCTGTTCACTGAGCTCACTTTAGAAGAGTGAAAAATCTGGGTTACCGGTCCTAAGTGGTTTTTCCCCTAACAGGGTTTCCGCGTTAAAAAGCCACGTGTCAAATGTGTATATGGTTCATTACTTTGATCTTTTTTCTTTACACATAACTAAAACAGGATTGATTGGTAAACACTAAGTTATTTATTGTATTTTGGTAAAGGTTAAGAAAAGAGAGACTGCTATTCGGTAAAGCTAAAGGAAAGGACAAAAAGTATAAACACCGAGCAGTATATACATGTTAGATTCACACAAGGCATACATCTTGTAGGACTAAAGATAACTAGAGGTTTTATATTTGTGGTATAAAGTTTTGGGTTGATTTATTGGATTAATTTTTGAGGCCAATGATTCACCCCCCCCTCTTAGTTATTCTAACATGACGTATCTCCTTGCATCTCCCTTGCTCGCATCCTTTCAATGGTTGGAGGGTCATCTCATGCTTCTCCCCTCCCATCTTCTCCCCTACTCCCACTTCATTATCCTCTCCTCAATCCTACCAGCCCCTTTCTCTTTCTACTTATCTTTTTACTGCACTTATCGTTGTTCCCTATATTTCATCAACTACTCATAGTCTGCAACCCCTTCAAACAAGAGATCATATGGCAGGTTTAGTAGACAATCCACTTTTGATCAAACCATCTCTTCAAGTGGTTTCACAAGTGGAAGATATTGCTAAGGAAGCCAATGTTATTTTGAATGAGTAGATCACTGATTCAATTATTGATTGTTTTGATACCTCTTTGACATGGTTAGCATGCAAGGGTGAAATTTCTAAGACCAAAAATCCTTATGAGATGCTATCACCAGATGTGGATTTATCTCTGGAAGAAGTTTCCATTGAATTTTCACCTTCTCTGGATGGTATTATTAATAAGAATGTTCAGTCTTCATCTTGTTCCATCTTCCAATCTCCTTCCTCAAAATTGTCCCCTCCTTCATCTGCTAAACAAAGAGGGAGACCTTCAAGTGTATCTAAACTTAGGGATGAGATTACTGTTGGGATTCAAAAAAACATTACTCCCTTCATTAACTATCCACAGGGATGGGAAAAAGAAAATGTCTTTCAGCCCTCCTACTACGAGGGCTGCTTAGGTCAAAAGAAGTCTCCAGCCTGAGTATGCTGGAGGACAGAAATCAGTAAATTCTCAAGACAGGAGGGGAGATGAGACTTCCCCTCTAGAGCCATGAGAGTTCTTTCCTAGAATGTTAGGGGCTTAAATGCCCCTAACAAGAAGCGGCTCATCATGAGTCAACTGTTTAATTCTAAATTTGATATTGTTCTTCTCCAAGAAACTAAATTATCTAATGAAGCTGCCATAAAATTGTTTACTTCCTAGAAGTTGGGTAATTTATGGGCCTCCCCCTCTGATGGTGCCTCAGGGATCTTGCAATTTTATGGGATCCACTCAAGGTAACTTTGGAATAAATTTCATATGGTAAATATTGGATGCTCTCTCTGGTTGAGAGTTGCTCTTCTAAATTGTCTTTCTGGTTGTTTAATATTTATGGCCCTATTACCATTATTGAAAAAACCAAGCTATGGACCTTTCTGGGTGATTTGATACAGGCACTCCAGGGGGATTTGATCATCTTGGGAGGGGAATTTAATGTTGTCCTTAATAATGATGAGAAATGTGGTGGGATTATTCCTTCTCCAAAGGTGACGATGGACTTTAATAAGTTTATTTATGATAATGATCGCATGGATGTCTCTCCCAAGGTCAAAAAATTCACCTGGACAAATCGTCGCGTGGATTTTTGTAACATTGCAGACTGGTTGGATCATTTTCTTATTTTTGATTTATGGCTTCAGAGTGAAATAGACTACCACTCTCTCATTTTACCTATCTCTGGTTCTAATCACTTTCTGATTATGGTAAATTTATTAGAATTCTCTTCTTTCCAAAAAGGTACCTTCAAGATTGAGTCAATGTGGTTCCGAGATCATAGTTTTACTCCTTTGCTGAAATAATGGTGGCTAAAATCTCCATATATGAAAGGCAACTAAATATTTAGACTGGTCAAAAAATTACAGTTACTAAAATTTAAGATCAAAGATTGGAACATTAATACCTTTAAGAACACTTTTCACGAGAAAACTAGATTGCAGTTAGAATTGGCCATAGTTAATGGCTTTATTATTCACAATGGAATGGATGCCCAAACTTTTGCACTAGAAAAAGATCTCAGATGTGGTCTAGAGGAAGTAATTATCAGAGAGGAGATTTAATGGAAATATAAATCGCAGGAAACTTGGCTTGCAAATGAGGATAGAAACACAAAGTTTTTTCATGCTTCTACTAAGCTTAGACGTCTTAAAAAGAAAATTGTTTACATTGAATCCTTTAGTGGGAAATTAGAAGATGAAAATGACATTGTTGATGAGGGTGTTTCCTTCTTCTCAAATTTTCTAACCAAGAAACAAGTTCATTGTTCTAATTCTTTGCTAGACTCTATCCCACATTGTGTTTTTGAGGCAGATAATACTATGCTTATGACTCCCTTTACATTGAATGAGCTTAAAGAAATTGTTTTTTCCATGGCCCCAGATAAGGCCCCAGGTCTTGATGGATTCACCATGCTTTTCTTTCAAAAATGTTAGGATTTTTTGGGAAATGATATTTTACTTGCATTAGAGGAAGCTAGGATTCACAAAAACATGTTGAAAGAGCTTAATCATACTTAGATTTCTCTCATCCCAAAAAATACGATCCTAAAATAATTTTCTAATTTTCGTCCTATCTCGCTTTGTAATTCTCTATACAAAATTTTTACCAAAGCTATTTCTGCCAGGTTGGCCAAGGTCCTTCCTAGAATCATCTCTAAGGAATAAGGGGGCTTTGTGCCTAGGAGAGAAAATCCAAAGGGTGCTATTATGGCTCATGAAATTTTGTACTCTATCTGATTACATAACCAATCAACTATGGTTCTTAAGCTAGATATAATGAAACTGTATGATCGTGTTGACTGGGACTTTCTTCTCATGATCCTCACTAGGTTTGGTTTTCACAAAAATTGGGTAAAATGGATCCAAGCCTGCATATATTCTCCTTTATTATTTTTTATTATTAATGGGTCCCCTAGAGTTTTTTTCTCATCTTCTAGAGGTATTCAGCAGGGGGATCCCCTTTCCCCTTCCTGTTCATCCTAATGGCTGAGGGGCTTAGTAGATCTATAGGTTATGCTAGACAGATTGGGATTTGGAAAGGTGTCTCCTTGAATTATGGCAATGAATCCTATACACATAATATTTTTTCGGATGATATTCTTCTATACGGAGAAGCCACCATCATGGAAGCATGAGTTATTAAACAAATCATCGATGATTATTCCATGGCATCTGGGAAATTAATTAATCCAGAAAAATCAAAATAATTTCTTCTTAAATGTTACCCCTTTAGTTCAAAATAGTCTTTCTAAATTTTGGGTCTTCTCTTTGGGGGAGTTTCCTTGCTGATATCTTGGAGTCCCCTTCTATTTTGGCTCAGAAAAAAATCATTTCTGGGATAAGATTATTTCTGCAATTTCTCAATAGATTCTGTCATAGAAGCATAAATGGTTGACCCTATCTGGCAAGTTACTAATGATTAAATATGTCTTAAATTCCATCCCAATTTATCTTATGTCAGTCCTAAAGATGCCCAAGCATTCAATTGAAGAACTCCATTCCATCTTAAGGGAATTTCTTTGGGCTGACAATGTAACTGAAAAGAAAAAAGTTACCCCTTCTTGCTTGGAGTAAGGTCTCTACTCCTAAATCCATCCAGGGTGCTAGAGTTAGGGATCTACATTTACAGAATAAAGCATTGGGTGCTAAATTGATTTGGAAATTATACTAAAGCCCAAATTCTAAATGGGCCAGATTAATGAGATTGAAGTACCTTGACTCTCATGAAAGGGAAAGAATCTTTACAACTTTAGTTTTACCTCGGGGGTCTAACATGTGGAATTTCATGGTTTATTGTCGAGATCTCATCTTTCCCTCCCTCTCTTGGTTAATACATGATGCGTCAAAAGCACGGTTTTGGGAGGACTCATGTAATGGGCACACACCTTTATCTAAAATCTGGGAGTGGCACCCCTTAGATGCTCATCTTAAATAGATTTGGGGTGACCAGGTTTTTCATTATTTAGATATTCATGATGGTCTTACAGTTTGGAAAGATCTTTCTATCCTAAATGATTTTTCAAATTTGGCTGTAGAAATTCATAAAGAACTTAGCTCTAGACCTATTTTATTCTCTCCTCTTGAGGATGAACTTATTTGGCTAGGTTCCCCTTCTGGCCAATACATGGTTAAGGACAATTATGATTCAAATTTCCATCCTCAACCTTCTGACTCTTGGCCTGTTAGACTTTTACAGGGATCTGCATGTCTTCTTAAGGTGGGGGCCTTTGCCTAGTTGGTCATCCAGGATAGGGTCCTCACTGGGGCCAGGCTTGATAGATTGGGGATTACCGCTATTTTTCCTTGTACTTTATGTGGATACTTGATGGAAACTTTTGATCATTTATTCCTTCACTACCCCTTTGCTCTTAATTGTTGGTATTGTCATATTCACAGGTTGGCGTGGTGTAAAACTATTGGCCCTAATATTTGTGATCACTTCAAAGCCTGGTCTTTTTTGCACAAATCTTTCATATTTGCACCTCTCTGGGAGGTGAACCCCTCTATAGTCATCTATAATATTTGACTTGAGAGAAATGAAAGAGTATATAGAGGCAAATCTACTTCATGGATCGAGGTTATTGGAAAAATAGAAAAGTCTATATTTGAAGTGATTCTTACATATCAGGTTAAATTGATCAAGAGAAATAAGAATTTTACTAAGTGGGATTTTTTTATTCATGACAATTGGCCTCTTCTTCAGTCCCTTCTGCCTCATGGATGTCGAGCTTCTTGCTCATCTTCCTCCTCCCACCTTAATGCTACTTGGTCTACTCCTCCTTCTGGTTTTGTGAAATTGAATTATGATGGTGCCTCTAGGGGAAATCCGGGCATTTCAGGAGTGGGGATTTTTTTTAGAAATTCTGAGGGGAACATTATTAGAGAAGCTCGCAAAAAACTTCCCTCAAACTCCAACAATGTAGCGGAGATGGAAGCTTAAATCTCTTTGGTCTTTCTACTGCTATCTCCATGAAGATATCTAAGATCATAATTGAGGGGGGCTCAATGGTGACCTATAATATAATCACCTCTAGAAAGACTTCCTCATGGAAACTAAGATACATAATGGATTTGGTCCTTAAAATATTAACATCTTTTCAATCCTTTGAGCTTAAACACTGTTTTAGATAGGAAAATGTGGTTACTGATTTTCTAGCAAATAAGGCGATTGATGACCCATTCTCGCTTCAGGAAGTAGATATAAATTCTTTGTCACATTTGGTATAATCTTGATACTGATATTTGAGATTCACTTACCATGTTTATTTATAATATTCTTAATTGTTCTTGTGTGTTTCAGATTATATTCCTGCTTCATGGATTTCATTTTTCCTATATCAGTGGTACTAATATGGATTTTATCCTATGATAGAGTTTCTCTTTGTACAAGTGTTTCACTCTGGGTGTGCAATCCCCTTCAGATTCTTGCACTATGTATGGAGGATCAACTATTTACATTCAGTAGGTGGATGAGAGACAACTTTCTTCAGCAACAACATTTCCATCCCTTGGGTCCCCTTCTTCTTATCCCCCCTTTCTCTCTGATGTGAGGATATGGAGGCGCCTTCTCTGCTTCTAATTGCGTACGACTACCTGGAGAGTTTGTGGAAGGCCTTCCTCTGGTTTATTTGGGATTGTTGGGTCTTAGGACAATTTATTTGTAATGCCCATAGGGCCTGTGGGTCCTTGATTTTCTATTGTTGGGTCCTGGGCAGGTGGATATTTTTCTGTAACATTGTAGGGCAATAATTGGTTTGGTTTTAACTTTGAATTCTTTTGTGGTCCATGTGACCTATTTTTTATGTTTTAAAGCAAGACCGGAGGTTTTCTTTGCTTGGTTCTTTCCTACCAGTGCTCTTTGAACCAGGTTTGTATAAAAAAATTAATAAAAAATAATTTCATGGTATTTTTACCACTTTTACCAAAAAAAATCTTTATATTGAAAAATAACTTAAATAAATTAATTTTGATCATTTATAAAGTTAAAAAAACTACATTTAGACTATAGAAAATACTATTTTTTAAACAAAATAACACATCTATGAATTGTGATTGGTGGAAGCAATTAGTTTTTAATCACTGGTTAAAGGAAATTTATTACAATAATACTATGTCTAATGGGAAGTACTAAAAAGTGAAAAATAAATAAAACATTTTAAAAATATTTATGATCTTGATTATGTTATTTTCTTTATGATTTCTCATATCATAGAATATAAAGTTTTAGGTTTTTAATGTAAAGTATTATGAAGTTGATTTAAAAAATATTTAAAAAAATTGTGAATGGAAATATTAATAATAATTTGTTTTAAAATATCATAATAATAATTTAAGAAATCAATATTATTTAAATTAATATAGATTTTAATAATTTAATTAAAAATCAATATTCAAATTAATATAGATTTTAATAATTTAATTAAAGATCATTTTAAAATCAGTCATTTATTAGAACCAAAAGAAATGTTATTTAATATTTTTTAAATTATTTAAATTTTAAAAAAATTATCTTCAAATTTGATTTTATTGTATTATATTATCCCGTGCTCACTGGCTACAATATGGTGATCGGGGCCCTAAATTTTTCTTTAACCTCATCAACCACAAACAATCCAATCAAAATATAGAGAGAATTATAGTTGATAATCAAGAAATTACTCACCTCCACAACATCAAAGAGGCCTTTGCTGACTTTTACCAAAATCTTTTTGCTTCTGAGGACTTGGAGGAGGCTACTTCCCTTAGAAATCAGTGTAGATCTCTTATCCCTAATAGGATCTCGACTATAGATGCTGACCTACTATCTAAAGATATCTCCGTGGAGAAAATTGAAAAAGCCATTAACTCCCTTAATAATGACAAAGCTCATCTGCCTGATGGCCTCCCTGTGGAGTTTTACAAGGCTAATGTTAATTGGATATGCAAAGATCTCCAAGATATCTACTTGGAAGCTCTTGCTAGAGGCTCCCTGGGTAGATCCATCAACAAGGGTATTATTAATTTTATCCCTAAAGATGGGGACAAATCTCTCATTAAAAATTGGAGACCTATCACGCTCCTTAATGTTTCCTATAAAATTTTTGCCAAGATCCTGGCCTTGAGACTTGAGAATATCCTACCCAAATTTGTTTGTTCCACCCAAACTTGTTTTATTAAAGGAAGATATATTCTTGAGAATCTTATCACCAACTGGGAAGCCATGAATTGGGCCAATTACTCTCAGCAAAATTCTGCTATGTTTCTTCTGGATTTTGAAAAGGCTTATGACAAGGTGGAATGGAGCTTTATCTCCATGATGCTTGAAGCTTTGGGATTTCCTACTATGTTTTGCAATTCTTTTTATATGTTTCTCAATGATGCTTTTGCCCAGGTTGATGTTAATGGATCCCTCTTAGACTCCTTCCCCCTTGGTAGATCCATCAGGCAAGGTTGCCCCTTGGCTCCTGCCCTCTTTGTTATTGCCTCTAACGCCCTGTATTACTTCCTTAGGGATAATTCAATCTCCCCTACTATTAGGGGCATTTCTCTCCCTAATAATGAAGAACTTATAAACTACAAATTTGTTGATGACACAACTATTTTCTTTGAGGCCATTACTGACAATTTGAAGCTCTGCAAAACAAACTCAATCTTTTCTGCACTATTTCTGGCACTCGCTTGTCCCACTCCAAATCTATTTTTCTTGGTTGGGATGAGCAGCCCCCTGACTGGTTTAAATACTATGATTTTCAATGGGGAGGTCTGCATAAGATTGTGAGATATCTGGGCATGTCTTTTTCCATTGATCCCTCCCTTAAGAATATGTGGTCTTGGGTTAAAGATAAAATCACTAAGAAGTTGGATAAGTGGCACAAAAAATATTTATCATTGGCTAGCAGATTTTGAGTCTTCCAAAAAATTCTTTCTTCCTACAATATCTACTATTCCTTTGCCTGGATGTTCAGTAATTACCAAATCTTGGAAATACAAAAGGCCATCAAAAACTTTCTCTAGTCTGATGGTAAAGGAAATAGAAAGATGCATGTTGTTAAATGGCATTGGTGCCATACTGATAAGCTCCTTGGGGGCTTGGGCTTGAATGATCTTAAACTCCAAGGGATTGCCCTTGTCGCTAAGTGGATTTTTCACTCTATGGATGGTAATGATCCATGGAAGATCCTTGTTAGGAACAATATAGAAAGGGGATTCCCCGAAAATGAAAAATCTTGGAAGAATCTGCCTTTTAATGATCTGATTATTGGCAACTTTCCTATTGTTGTACAATGATTTGCTGTCTTTAGATCCATATGGAAATATTGGAATCATGTCAAGAAATATATTACTAACAAGGCCTTCCACGATGATAATCAGCTATATGGTGAAAGGTCCATCTAGTGGAACTTGCACTTATTTGGCAAACCCCTCGCCCTCTCCCAAGGCTGCTCTGCTAGATATTGGTCTAATATGGGCATTTTTCAATTGGATGGCCTCTTTGAGCATGATAGGATAATCAGTTGGGATGATCTTAGAAGCAATTTTGATATCCCGACCTCACAGAAGAAAACTTATAATATGATTCTTAAAGCTACCAAGGACTTACCTAATACTTGTCATGTGGACTCTCATAGATATTTGAACTGTAAATGGTCAGATGGGACCATTATATCCAAAATCAAAGCTAAAACATTTACAATGTGATTGGATATAATGATGCCAGCATTGACCATGTCAATTATGTTTGGTACTCCACCCTTGGCATCTGCTCTTGGAAGAAATATTTTGATATATTGTGGAAAGGCTCTATTGAGCCTAAGATAAAAAAAAATTTAAATGGTTGTTGGTTCTTGATAGGCAATTAGAAAAGGTAACTTTGTGCCTGATTATAGTAACTTGTGCAGACTACCTGAGTCTGGTAGACACATTCTCTTTGACTGTATTTTTGCTAAAGAAATCTAACATATGTTTGGTATCACTTATCCTATGAATTTTAATATTCTTGAAATTATTACTGGGCATATTGTTGGGCTTAAAATAGATACTAATCTATTTTGGAACATTCTCTCTTCCAATATTTTATGGCAGGTTTGGAAGTGTAGAAACGAGGAAAGGTATCAAAACAACTCCAGGGTTCTTACTGAGTCTTTTCAAAAACTCACTTATTTTAAAATCTTCTTGCAGGTTCATGCTACTATGCTCATTGAAAAGGAAAAGCTCAAAAGGTTCTTGAGGACGGGAAGTGTCACCTTCTTTGTCTTCGAGATGAAGGATGGTTATGAATAAAGGAAGAATATGGATAACTTGCAGATGTTCGAGAGGACTTGCAAGAAGCTTAACTAGGAGGTTAAGAAAAAAACTCAAAAAGGATGAAATCCTTATGCTTGCACAAATCCAGGAGAAGAAAAACATCGTATGGATGGAGGGAGCTATGGGGTGGACTGCTTGGGTAGACACCCATGATGATATCTTACACTAGTCTTTTGGCTTTCCTTCTTGTACCTTTGTATATGACTATTTGGTTTGTAGTTTCCTTGCTACTCTCGTTGTGAGACTTGGCCTCTTCCTTTTGTACATTTCGATGTAACTGGTTATATTTTTTGTGACCCCCTTTTTATTAATATAAAAAAATATAATATGAAACAAAATATAAAAATAAATAAATAAATTTAGTTACAACTTTTCAAGTTGACAACTAGTCTGGCCGTGTGGCAGAGTCGTTGGAAATCAACGTGTGCACATGTGCCAATCTACATGGTAGTCTAAACATAGGGTGCCCAATTTTGACTCCTCTCCCCTAGTTATACAACAAGAAATTCTATATTCAAACATTTTAATTCTCCATGTAACTTCTTTCACTTTGGCATAGATCCATTATTTCAATATTTTTAAACTATAAACTAATAAATAAAAATAAGATTAAAACAAATATTTATTATTATTATACTACTAAAATAATGCTCCAAAAAATATTACACTCACTTAAGTTTCATTTAATATCATACAAAATAAAGTTTTATTTTTTAATATTTCTAAGTTTCTATTTTAAAGATTTTTTCAGCATACTTTGTAAAGGAAAATCTATTTGATTTTAATGTCGCTCTTTTGTCTCACAATCTATATATAGTTATAGAAATATGTTTTCAAAGAATTTTCCAAATATAATCCAGTGATATATAATCTATACAAAATTATAGAATAACATTTTCAAATATGATGATGAAATGAATAATAATTATGATGATAAAAAATATAGTGTTGATGAGATCATATCTTTGTTTCTATATCCTCTTTATTTTAGAAAAAATATATTTATTATAAATTTTTTAAAAAAATATATAAAACATTACCAATTTTAAAATAAAAGACATTCTAAACCTTAATAGGTATTCTATTTAGTTCACAAAATTCACTTAACCATTACACATTAAACTAGATTTCAAAATAGCCTGATCCTTACCCTTTCCACTTCTAGAAATGAGAGGTCATTATTTCAATAAAGTTTGGTATAGATGCACTTGAACATTATAGATGGTTCACATGTCATCACACAAAGTCTCAATATTTAAGTGATTATTACCCAAAGTTTGTTCCTCGTAGGCAAGTGAACAATGAAGAAGTGGTCACTAAAGAAGTGATAATTGAAAAGGAAATTCCAACCAATGAAGTAGATGTTACAAAAAGTCAATTACCAGTACTTCCTCAAACAACTCCTAAAAAACATATTTTTTTGGAGCATTGTCAACACAATGATTCTATTTGAAGCAAAAAGAATTGAGAGAGTGTTAGTAAACAAATATGTACCTCAAAAATACCAACACAAAGTGAGTCACAATTCCCAGATGAAAGTACAAATGCTACTAACAATTGGAGAAGTTATCATTGAGTTGATAACTTTCCTCTAAATTCAGAGGTACAACTCCCTCTTAACAGATATCCAATGAATAAAAATACCAAGCATGTTTTTCACCAGAAATAAATAAAGGTCATTAACACCTACCCATAACCATGCAAGTAGATGTAGACGCGTTAATCATCAAAATAAATGAATGCAAGAAGAATGAAACAAAGTTCATATCCCCAACACTCACAGAAGATAACTAAAGAATGGAGGAACACATCATTTCCAAGAGATGACTCAATCTGAAATCAAAGTTTAAGAATCCAGCGCATACATAGTTGTTATGACAAAACATAATACTGAAAATGATTTCAATGAGGTAAAGCTCAGTAAAACCTGAAGAAGAAAAAATGAATTCAAAGACCGACAAATACTTCCTCCATTATTTCAATATTAAAAATGAGTTCACAGACTCAACTTTCTGTACATTAATACTGCATGAAAAGAAACATTCCCTCTTCCTACCGTGAAAAACAAGAAAATTCC
>MU226052.1:2921228-2941553 GCA_018584345.1 Thuja plicata | reverse complement strand
TTCACAAAACTCACTTAACCATTACACATTAAACTACATTTTACAATAGGTGACAATTAATGTACCCTATTTGAAAACGCACAAGGAGAGAGAACAACAAACCTTATGATTAAAATACATTGTGCAAGAAGAAATCTGAAAAAGAAGTTGCAAAATACTTAAGACCTTGGCACCCTTTTCTAAGGATGTGTACTACTTAGAAGGTCCCATAGGCTACTTTGGCCTTCTCACATTATTAAAATCTTTTATTCATTCATACATTACACTTTCCATTTCTAGAAATGTAGGGTCAGTACTTCAATAAAGTTTGGTATAGATGTACTTGAACATTATCGATGGTCGACACATGTCACCACACAAAGCCTCGATATGTGGATAATATTTAATTGCAATAACTTTTCCCGTTCAAATATATGTCGGCATCTTTCAATTTCCAATGGGCTCGTTTCGGTGCGCAAGCATTTCAGCAGGGTCCCACAAATTATTTTTTTATTTTTTTTAAAAAACCGACATGGTAAAACAAAAGACAGCAAATGCCGTGGCAAGAGATTCCAAACGGCAAATATTCCCCACATAAAATTAAAATTTCATCAGTAATTCGCTTCACATTGTAATGATTATAATTTTACACTTCACATTGTAATGATTATAATTTTACAGTTCCCCACATAAAATAAATATTTCACCAGTAATTCGCTTCACACTGTAATGATTATAATTTGACAGTCAGTTACCGCGTCAACCTTGCCCCCACAAACAAACGCGGGCAATTCGTGACTTGCTAAAATTACATTGCTCAAGCAAAGCAATGAGCTCTGTGTAGAATTTGAAATGAATCCACAGAATGTAAACATGGTGGCCAAACAATTTGAAAACAAACCCAGATCTTCAATCAATCATCATCATTCTTCCATTCAAAAAAATCTCTGCACTGCCCGTAAATAGCAGCTGCGTCACTTTGCTCTGACAAAACTTAATTTGCTCTGTTTCCGCGCCTCCGAAAAACCACTTCCCCGCCCGAAAGCGCAAGCCCAGAGCCCAGCAACCCTTCAATTCTCCTCCCGCCCTCGGTCATATGGTCGCCGAACGAATCTGCTTATTAATCCGTTCAATGAGCACCGTAGCTTTGCGGCGGGCTCTGGAAGAGCCCGCCACGCTGAGACTGACCAAGGCCTGCGTGTATTCACTACTACTCTTGAGCGCCGTCAAAAGGGAGGGATCGTTGGTACAGAGAGCAACGATAATAACAATGGCGTTCTCCATGTTGTGCCTGGAGCCGCCTTTCACGAACTGCATGACCACGCCCACGTAGTCGGGAGTGGCGGCTGCAATTGCCTCGACGCCCTCGTGGTGTGACGACAGAAGCGACAGAATCGCCAGCGCAGGATCTCGCATGGCGTCGTTCGGGTCGGAAATGAGTTCCATGAGCACCGACACCACGCCGGTTCGAACCGTGGCCGCCTTGTTCTCGTGCCGGAGGCACAGATTGTACAGTGCCGACGCCGCGTCTTTTCTCCCGCCGGCGGATTTCCCGTCCCGGAGAAGCTCCACCAGGGCCGGAATCGCCCCGGATTCTCCGATCGTGGCCTTGTTCTCGTCGACGGCGGAGAGGCTGAAGAGCGTGGCGGCGGCGTTTTCTCTGGCTGCGGTGGTGGCGCCGCCACGGAGAACCTGCACAATCGGATTAATGGCCCCCTGCTGTGCGATGAGCGTTTTGTTGGGCTCGTGGATTGAGAGATTGAAGAAAATTGTGACGATGTGTTCTTGGGTTTCGGAATCTGGGCTGAGCAGGAGCGGTGTCATTAGGGATATTGTGCGTGGCTCGCCCAGGAAAACGCGGTGTGATTGCTTCTTTTTTGTGAGGACTCGGAGCTCTTTTGCGGCTTCTCTTTGCTGAGATTGGAACTTTCCGGCGAGTTTGTCGAGGAGGAGGCTGACGTATTTAACCTCGTGGGGGGCAATGAGACCTGGTGCGTTGCTGCCGGGGGGTTCTTTGCTGTGTGGGTACTCTACTCCCTGTGTTTCGCACCACTGCTCGATCATGCTGCGGACTAAGTAATTCGGCGTCAGAATCAGATTTGGGAGGACTTGTTGGGTTTTAGGGCATGTTCTGTGGTCTGCGTCCAGCCACGCTTGGATGTATGGTCGGTCGTATGTCTGTCCATCAAAACAGAACCAGATTCCAATCAATCAATCAGAGCTTTTAGTTGTCATAACAAAAGTTTCAATTACAACTTCATTGAAATGGAATGGAATACAATGGAAAGTACAAAAATTAATTGTTTAAATAAGCTGCTTGTTGTAGATGGATGATATCATTACAGCTAAAACAAAATAGCATTACATCATAGAGTGTTCAGCCTACTTTGCTATATTGATACAGTAAATGCCAACATCTTAAATAAATTGTATTGCTTGAAGTAATAAAGATAAGAGTTTTGAAATAAAAAAATTAAAGATTGCTAATTTCTTAATCAAGATACACAAGATACACAGGAGAAATCTCAAATGCAAAAAATCTCAATGAAAAGGGAAAAGAGATCTAATTGATGGAGATCTTTTGTTTCCACTTCACTTTAAAAAGCAAACTGATTGTCAATAGATTCCATATACTGCTTGTCCATAGTCTTATTAATAACATACTTTCATATTCATTCAATCCCTAAATAGTTAAGTGTTCCCATTTCCAAACTAGATTCATTGTAAAAGTACGAAATGTATGGTTGGCATGACGGAGTTTCTGTGGTCCTAAATATCCGTGTGCCTGATTTCTGCATAAAAATCAACGAATCCGGACGGCATTTAAGCGCTACAGTTCAGGATTTGACAACAGATGTGATTCGGGTCATGGCTTAAAAAACGTTGAGGCTAATTTTTTGTCTCCTGACAATTAAAGATGACTAAATTGCATTGATTCCGGCCGTACAATTCGATCAAAAGTGCCTTGAAATCATACCCATCAAATCCTTTACAGAGGACCCCATTTTAAGAAAAGACGGGTTCAGTAAAGCAGGGGCCAGCGTCTATCCAGCCCAAAATTTGTACTTGAAGTGACAAATTTTTATGTTTATTAATTAAATTAAAAATCTCTGACCCACTGTCAGAGATTTTTAATTTAATTAATAAACATAAAAATTTATCACTTCACGTACAAATTCAAGCAGGCGCAGGTTTGCAAGGGTTTATGGTGGTGCAGATGCAGATTCATTCCAGAGAGATTGGAGTGCATGTACACCGTTCCTGCCGTATTTTTAACAGGAAATTTGTGTCTGTAGACTATTATCAAAAAAGAGAAAAACTTGTCAGATAAAGTGGATTCCCAGTGTGAGAATAATAATTCAGAGCACAACAATACACACGGGTTGGTTTTCAAGCGGTTGGTATACAAGAACACGGAAAAGAAAAAGCAGAGTGAATTGAGGGCCAAGGCAGATTAATTCCCAGAAAGAATTCTTCACCCAAGATTTTCTTCTACTCCAATTTTTGCTTTAAAGCCACAGAAAAAAAAGAGTAGGTAGGTAATGGAGGCACCCAAAAGAATATAAAGACCAAGCAAAGAGAAAAACTCCCGCGAAAATGATTAGGTAGGTTCATAATTATGGAGAAAATTAGAATCTTCTTCGAAGATAAAACTTAAAACGGAAATGCTAATTTGCAGAGGAAAACGATGTAGGGGCCGATCAAGCGTTCATTTTTTTTGGAAAGGAATGCTTCGCAATTGGAATTTTTTTCCCAAACTCATTTTAAATGCCTAACACAATTTTCACAAATCAGATGCTATCAATGAAATAAAAGTTTTTAATGGTGTTCAGGAGACCATACAATCCACAGGACCGAATAATTCGACTGCATCAAACCAACAAAGTGTTGAATGACATTTATGAGACCAGACAATCCATAAAAACTTGAAAATCGATTTCCACCAAACCAAAAAATCACGATCACAATAAACTGAGAAAAAAATTAATGGCCTTCACCAGACCAAACAGTCCACTATATCCAAAATTTGAACTGCACCAAAACCAATAATTAACAATGAATTCACCAAACCAGACAATCCACAAGACCCGATAATTGAACCGCACCAATACCAACAAATCCCAATGAATTGAAAGCATTTAATAACATTTTTCACCAGACCAAACAGACTATAAGATCTGAAAATTGAACTGCGCCAAACCAACAAACCAGAACCCCCAACAATGCACAGCAATCCACCATGAAACACCTAAAAACCTGGCAATCAACTCCAAAACCCAATTCAAAAAACGCAGAATCCAACCCATGAGAAATTGGGGCATTCTGTACCTGACCGGTGGCGAGCATAACAGGATCACGCATGATATCAGAAGAGATGGGGCAGAGAAAATGGTCAGGCGGCACAGGAACCGAATCTGAACACTCAGGCCTCAATTCCGCCGCCCGCCCAAATTTCAACTCTCTGAGAACAATCAAAAGGGCGGCAATTTGATCAAAAAGCTCAAGAGAAATGGACCCCTCATCTCCCCCCTCTTCTTCCTGAGTGACCAGACCCACCAATCTCCTCAATTCCTTCTTCACCTCACTTCTCTTTTCCATAAGACCCTACAAAACTCTCTCTCAAATCACTCCTACGTTCGTTCTATCAGGCAGGCGGAACGCAAGGAAATCAGGATAAAGAAAAGATTGAATTACAAAGCGGTGGAATCGAGCCAGCTAAGAATGGCTGGTCTCTTTGTCCTCAACATTTATTCTCGCCCAATCAAAACAGGCAGGTATAATGAACCGCTCTTCGATTATGTCATGTATTTAAACGCGGAGATTTTTTGTCATTTTTTTCATAAATTGATTGCTTTGCTAGCTGTAATCCATGGAGCTGGGTTATCTTCGTTGAAGTTAACTGTAAATTGGCAGTCACGGAAACGGCATGACAGGAAATTCCAGCTGGCATCGTCCATGTCACGACCACATAGACATTTTCTTTATTGTTTATTCCTTCCAACTGTTTGTTTTGATTTGGAGTTTCTAATAATTTACTGTATGTCAGTGACCTCTTTGAAAAAAAAAGCTCTGGGCAAGGAGAAAAAGGCGCTGTGGACAACTAAGATCATTTACTTTCCTGTTTCTGTTGACTCGACATTTGTATACATCGGAAAAACGCTTTCTAGTCTCCTTTTAATTATAACAACAATACTTACTTGGAAAGCGCATGGGATAGTGCTGTCTTACTGGTTATCATCATCAACCCTTGACTTCTATTTATTATTATTTTTCAAATACTTTTGTGGGTTGGTGATATTAGACGGCTCGGGGTTCAATAATTGCTCATTCATTGTCACGTAATAAAATTGTCATAGTGGAACATTTATATATCAATAGTTGATCATTTTTTAGCTTTTTTGATTCCTGATTGGCCCATTTGTGCACCACTATTGGAGATTTGTGAACCACTACTAGGATTTTTGTCCACTGGTGATTTGTGGTGATTTGATTGAGCAGTTATTGGTGCAATGGGGTCTTGTATCGGTCGACACTTTTTTTTACCACTTTTCGACCCTTTCGCGCATAACGTCGCCTGTAGAATGCATCGTTATTGGCCAGAAGCCGAAACCTTAGGTTTAAGTAGTTAGGTTGCATACAGAGATAGCTAAAATAAAAATCATCACAATCTGATATAGATTGCTACCTCAATTAAGTGTATGAAGTTAGCTATAGCCACTACTAGTGCCTTTCTCCTAAACTGAAAACTACAATTAACTGTTGTTTTTTTCAATAATTTAGGGGTGTCTATGACATCCACAAGCCATCACTATCGATAAGTCTGGGTAGAGAGAATCGACCCCGGGACTTATATCGGAAGAACCTAAAGCCCTTAGTCAATTACGACACATGTTTGAGGTCTTAATTATTGTTATTTTTTAAGTATGTGTATGTTCAATAAGGAGAGAAGAATGCTTTTCGCAACCTAGCCCAGTTTAAGCCTCTCCTAGAGAAAGACTAATCTCCTTGGGGATGATAACAACACTCGCAAGCCATCGCCATTGGGTAAGTCCTAGTAGAGAGAAACAACCTCGAGATCTATATGCTAAGAACCCAAAGTCCTTAGACAATTACGATACCCGTTCGAGGTCTCAGTTATTGTTATTTTTAAGTATGCAAGGTTTTAATAAAGAAATACAAATATTTTCACATTTATATTAGTGATTAAATATATATGCTTTCAATCTATAGTAGTGATTGAATATGTCTTTTTGGTTATAGTTTTGTGAAAGTTTTTGATAAAATGTTTTGAGGGTTGTTGGGTATATTGTTGAAGAGTTCAATTCTTGGGTTCTCTAGATTGCATGGTGGTGGGTTGGTGAAATTAGAGCGAAAGTCAAAACTATGATTAAGCGTTGCTTCAAATATTGCTACTATTGTTTTATTTTTAATAATCGATGGGTGTTTCTGTGGTCCAACCTAGCCTAAGCCTTTCCTACAGTGAGACTAATCCCCTTGGGGATGATAGAAACCACTTGTAAGCCGTCGTCATCGCATAAGTTCGAGGAGAGAGAATCGACCTCAGGACCTATATGGAAAAGCCCAAAGTCATCAATCAACTATGCAACTTGTTTAGGTCAATTATTGTTATTTTTAAGTATGAATATTTTTAATGAAGAGAGAAGAATGTTTTCACGTTTGTATTTGTGATTGAATATATTTTATATTTTCACATCTATATTAGCGATTGGATAAGTTTATTTTAATATAATATTAATGAGAGTTTTGGATAAAATGTTTTGAGGGTTGTTGGGTTTCTTGTTGAAGAGTTCAATTCGTGGGTTCTATAAATTGCATGACTCTAAAATGTATTAAGAACTATTATTCTTTCATTCATGAATTTTTATTAAGCTATAGAACCATATGTATATAGTTGGTATTAGTTTTCTATAGTCAATGTTGTGTTCAAAAGATTATTTTTGGAGCCATACACATAGTTTATTTTATTTTGAATTTTATATAAATGTTATTTATTTATTAATTTAATGAATGAATGAAACAAAATGAGAACAAATTTATTGTCTTTTGTTAGAAATATTAAGAAAACAAATATAGATAAGGAAACATGAAAGAATCCAAGAGAGAGTTGCAAGAAGAATTTTACCATAACCAAGTTAAAGAATGACGATTCAAAAACTTTCACCAAAAGCACCAAGAAGCTCAAGATCAACACCAAGACAATGTTTTTGAAAGGGGAAAACTAAGAAAAACCCCTTGTGCATAAATATGTGAGAGAGAGAGAGAGAGAGAGAGAGAGAGAGAGAGAGAGAGCTCATTACAATATTGCAAGAATGAGAATGAGAGAAGATAGAAGAAATCCAAATTGTGAGAACCAACTTAGAACCCCAATGAGAACCTTTAGAAGTGTGTGAAAACCATCTCTTAAGTAGAGATGAGTGGAGGAGTTTGCATGTAACTCCCATACTCTAAGAGTGCCACATTCACATTAGGTGTGTCCCATGTGTAGGAATCCTCTTAAGGAGGAATATCTAATTTCCTTATTAAAAGAATTACAAATATGAGACATGACCTTGGTATATCTTTTAAATATAAAATACCAAGGAAAGATTAATTCTAACATCCCACTTTAATCTTTACTTAGGGAGATAAGATCAATAGGTATCACACCCAAATGTTTACAATGATTTTGAGATGTTTCTTTTGAAAAAGCTTCAGTAGATTGTTGACAGCTTGATCATCATGCATTTCTTCAACTGGATCAGTGGAGCTTGAATGGTACATAGGAATGTTTGCTAAGTGGATAGCACTTTGACAATACAAATATGTAATTTCTTGTGGAGGGGGGCCCAAATCTTCAAGTGACCATTGTGATTCTTGAGATGCATTTATGCATTTTGTATATTCATTTCCAGTAGAAAATAGAGGTGGAGCATGATCAACACCTGAGCCTGCAATAAGGCAAGAACCACCAGTAGAGCTCCCATCATTGGAATCTCCTAGTGTTGAATCAGTAACACTTTGGAAAGTAAAATCATATTGCGAATCATCAGTTATAGAATTAGCAATGCAATCTTTAGTTGCATAAAACAAATATGTAATGTATTCATCATAATATAAAGAATCAAGAGGAGTTGAGCTAGTATAAGCATCACCAGTATTATCATCATCCTCCACAACAATCATAGGATTAGTAATATCATCATGAATTTCATCTTGAGTGAGATACATATCTTGCAAAGTAACATTAAGAAAGTTAGAGATAATTTCCTCTTCATGTTCAAGAATATCATCAACATGAGAGCAAGGATCATCAAATTGCATTGCATCATAAGGAGAGAACATATAATCACTTTGAGTAGGAAGATAGTAATCAAGAGGGTTATTCCAAGAATAGCCATCGTCATATGGTTCATCCCAAATAGTATTATCATCATAGTGAGAATTAGACATCCCATATCGAATAACAAAAGCTTGCCGAGTGTTATGATTATGAGATTTTTGATTATTAGAAGTAGATGACTTCTCATGTTTAAGTTTCTTAAAACAATTATTGATCACATGAACATCTTTCCCATAATAATTACAATGAGGTCTATTAAAAATGTTATGATAACCATTATTATGATTATGATTATTTGATTTATTATTATGAGATCTAGACATGAAAGCATGTTCATTAGTTTTGATTGAGCCAAATTGAATTAACGTAGCCTCTTCTTGACGTAAAATTTGTTGAAAGATAGCATAAGTTAATTGAGATGCTAACAAAGGAAGAGCTAATTGAGAATGAATATTAATGATAAATTGTTGAAATTGTCTAGGAAGACATTTTTAAAAAATAATATGAATTAATCGAATTTCAGATAAAGTTACTCCTAAACTAGTTAATTGACTTTGAAGCGAATCAAATTTAAGTAAAAATTCACTCATGATTTTGAAATCTGTATACCTGAGATCTTCCAATTGATCTTGGAGTTGAATCTTTCGAGATTCATTTGCACTGTCGAAAGTGTTTTTCAAAATTGTCTGTGATGCATGTGCTTTAGTACAATGAGAAATTAAAACATATAAATCTGAATGTAAAGAAATGCCTATAAGGCCTAAAGCCTCGCCATTTTTAGCGAGTCAAGCATCAATGTCTGCCTTAGAAGCAGTAGTAGCAGGAACCAAAGCCGCACTACTAGCAATATCAAGAATATGTTTAAAGCAAAAAATAAAGGTTATATGAGTTTTCCAAGTGTGATAATTGGAATTTGTTAATTTAATCTTTGGAATTAATGTCGACATAATGAATTAATATAAACTTAAATACAAGTTAAAGTATACAATAATGAAACTAAAAAACCAGTTTAACGCAAATAGTAAATAGAATATAATAAAAATTTTAAATACTAAAAAAAATTAAATTATTTATTAAACAATGAAACAAATTTTGATTGCAATAAATAACGAATTAGCAATTGATTACAATTTATAATGAAAAATGAAAGTGGGTTTAAGACGATTTTAAAAAAGATAAGTGAAACAAAATGTATAAGCGTTTAACTTTATTGTTAAAAAATTTAGAATAAATTTTGTTAAATTTAAACAAATTTGAATTTGAAGAATCTAATGATAAGACAAGACACTGAATGGAATCTAATGATTAAATATTGAATAAAATAGAGCTGAAACCTGCATAAATCAGAGAAACGTAAGATAATGATGAAGTGATAAAATGAAAAGAATATAAACAACAAATGATAACAAATGTTGTCAAGAGGGTAGAGGCAAAAATGATTGGACAATAGGAAAGAAAATGAATGAAAATCTTCCTGAAGGAGAGTAGAGCACGAAGATCAACCAAACTGAAGGTTTAAACCAAGGCACAATGTGTTGAGAAGATTTGGATAGAAAAAAAAATTCGCAGAGATATGACTTTCTTAGAAATACAGTCCTAGTGCGGGGGCAATATCTCCCAAAGAAACTGTTGGATTTGGCTGAATTTTGGATATGTTGGTAAGAGCACAATTACGAAGCATCTGACTAGAGTGATTGGCGAGATAATATCAGCAACAAAAGTTATGATCTACTAAGTACAGGTCTATATAAAACAATCCAGTAAACAATGAATGGTTGAAACTAAAAGAGTTGTATTTAATGTTTACATAAAATATGAATGTAAAACACCATAGAAAAATACCAGATAGAAAAATAATAGATATTTAAGAGGAAAACGAGAGGAAAAACCTGCAAGAAAATTGTTAATGAAAATAGTGGTTAGAGCAATACAAAAATGTTAGAACGAGATTATATATTAGCAAGATAAAAAAATGCAAACTTGATAAACCTTCCTGCAACCACAAAGAGAGATCAAGAGAAAATAGATATAAAAGATAACATTAATAAAGATATCAACAGAATACTGAAATGGTTATAAATCTAAACTTGTTTCAAATGAATATTAATGAATCCTGCGAGAAATGTTAGAAATAGATTTTAATATCGATTAAATGATAAAGATCAAAATATGAAAACTAAAAATCCCTTGCGGTTGCCCGAAAGAGGGAATAGATAGATCTGGAAAAAGTTATAGACTAGGTAAACAATAAAAAGTGGGTTTGGCAGTGAAGTGGCCAAACCCAAAAAAAATTTAAAAAAATACTTGCAACAAAAGTTAGATCGAGAAAACCTGCAAACACTCAAACAAGGATTAGTAGCTCTGATACCATGTTAGAAATATTAAGAAAACAAATATAGATAAGGAAACAAGATATAATCCAAGTGAGAGTTACAAGAAGAATTTTACCATAACCAAGTTAAAGAATGACGATTCAAGAACTTTCACCAAAAGCACCAAGAAGCTCAAGATCAACACCAAGACAATGTTTTTGAAAGGTGAAAACTAAGAAAAAACCCTTGCGCATAAATATGAATGAGGCAAGAGAGAGAGAGAGAGAGAGAGAGAGAGAGAGCTCATTACAATATTGCAAGAATGAGAATGAGAGAAGAGAGAAGAAATCCAACTTGTGAGAAACAACTTAGAACCCCCATGAGAACCCTTAGAAGTGTGTGAGAGTCATCTCTTAAGTGGAGATGAGTGGAGGATTTTTCATGTAACTCCCATACTCTAAGAGTGTCACATTCACATTAAGTGTGTGCCATGTGTAGGAATCTTCTTAAGGAGCAATATCTAATTTCCTTATTAAAGGAATTACAAATATGAGACATGACCTTGGTATATCTTTTAAATATAAAATACCAAGGAAAGATTAATTCTAACATATTTCATGTTGAAATGATATTATAGAGTGAAGGATTTTCTGCCTTCTGTAATAGCAAATTTCCCTTACACTACCTCAATGATTAGGATGTGCGAAGCTAAAAAGAGAAGGGAACAAATCTGCTAAACTACTTGAAAATTAACTAAACTAGATAAAATAACTTTAACTAAATAAAATGAAATGAAATTATATCAAGGTAATATAATTGAATGCAAAAAATGCCGATAAAAAAAAATTACAATATGTATAGGTATCCTGACTTCAGAAACTAAAAATATACATAGAAAATGACATACCGTGGAAGTTTGAAGCTCTCAGCCTCAGAAAAAATAGGAAGGAAAATAGATCTAGACAAACCATTAAAAATTTTCATGTTTTTCGGCCCATTATAGGCTACATTGGGCCCCTGCAACTTCTCGGTTGACACTACAACTGCTTAGCTCGGTTAACACTTCAAGTTGTTGGCTCGATTAACAATATAACCATATGAATGACTAAGTGTTTTGGCACTAATTGACAATATGTCTTTCCATAAGGTCTATAGTAACAACCTATATTAGGTCAATAGGGAGTGCGGCTCAGCCATAGGACATTGCTAGGCTGAGCATCGCAAACATCCCAAACAACCCACCTAGAGGAGTCGACGATGACTCGCCCTGACATTAGACATTAATAATGTCGGGGTCACAGATGGATTTGCACGATGGTTGGTCAGGATTGGGCCTAACCGATCTTTCCACTAGATGTAGTTCCTAGTGGCTCTAGGTCATTTCCAAATGATGGTGAAGATGACCAAGCACCACCACAGATAGGCGGAGAGGGATCTCCAGATGGGAGTCCTATTAGAGACGCTCCCAACCAAGGAGAGGAGGGGAGACCAAGGCAGAGACAATGAGTGAGATCGCCCCCTCCTACAATAACTACACCAGCTCCACCCCCTTTGACGGGGTCACCTGTACCCACCTCATCGGCAACACTATCTCCTAGGTTGGTGAGGATGAGACTTTCGGTACCACCAGCTCAAAAAATGGGCACATCTAGGACATTAGGCAATCGTGTGCCCCCTGCCGATCCAGATTGGAAGGTTGTAGATCCAGGTATAGATGAGTTATTTTGATGTAGTATATGTAGATGCTTTGATTTTCTGCATGTGTGTCTGTGCGCGCGCGCACACACACACACACACATATATATGTATGTATATATATATATATATGTATACATATGTATATAGATATATGTATATATGTGTATGTATATATGTATATGTGTATATCTATATATGTATATATGTATATATATGTGTATGTATGTATATATACACACACACATATATATATATACATGTATACATGTATATATATATGTATATGTATATATATATACACATGTATATATACATGTGTGTATATATATATGTAATTGGTGCTAATACATCTCTTTGTCACTGTGAATGTAGATGCAGTCAGTGAGTGGTTGAGATTCATCTACAATGTCCTAGAGGAGGAGGCACCACCAGTGTTGATCCAGGGTGAGGTCTTGGATATATATAGACTTCGTCGGATAGTTGGGTGCCATGTCAACCTTTTTAAGTCCGTGGGCAGACTCTGCATGGTATATGAGGAGGTGTGAGCCTCCTTGGTATAGAGAGATTCACATCTTGCCATCGTGGATGGCCAGAGAGAACAGATGAGGACAGAGCTAGAGACTTCCCTCAGAGAGTAGGAGTAGTCTTAGGTCAGAGCCACTAGTGTCGAGCAGTCATTGGATTCTCTACATCTCCAGATGGATGAGCTCTAGAGACATGTGGATGCAACTAGGAGTGGAACAGTTGCAGACCTAGATCACCCCCAGGTACAAGAGTTGATGCACGATCTCGCAAATTTCAGAGAGTGGGAGGTGCAACACTGAGTACAAATAGGAGAGCTGAGAGGGTTATGTGGAGCTAGCTCAATTACTCGGTCTTGTTCTATATCAATGTGCCATCCAGCATAGGCCCCATATCTGCCAGGTCCAGCTGGCTCCAGGACTCATGTACCAGAGTCCTAAGATTTTGATATAGAGATTCTTTTTGATAGATGATGTATAGCATTCTTTTTTTACACACATAGATAGACATCATGTGTTTTTGTAGTGATGATATATATATATATATATATATATATATATATATATATATATATATATAATCGTCTCATATATGTCTCATGTTCTTATTATGCTTTTCCTTTCCATGTATGCTTATGAATTCTTTACATGTGTATATGGTTAGATTAGATGACATCATACGATTTATGTTTTTCATGTATGTTTAATTTGGTGATCTTATGTATATGGATGTATGTTAGCTTAGACGTATATGTACTTCTTGTGACTCATACATATTGTAGCTTCTTCATCATGATTATCTTATCATTTATATACACACATATACATCACATATGCACGTATAGTTATCATAGCACAAAAAATTGCATTCATGATTGGATGTTATAGATTTTCCTTGCGGTACTTATACATATGACTCATTAAGAACAAAATCGTCATAGGTGTGCTGCATTTATGGGTTCTTTGAGTGGGATATAATCCATATCAAATAGACCATAGGATCCAAACCTATAACCAAAGGTGATGATGTATGGACCTAACCAGTTAGGAGAGCACTTCCCTCTTTGGTCAAGTGGGTCATTTACATTTCTCTTGTTCTCATAGAGAACGAGATCACCCACCTTAAATGTGCGAGAAAGAACATTTTGATTAGATTGTTTAGAAAGAAATTTTGTATAAGCTTGCTGATGTTGGGGGGCCTTTAGCTGATGCTTGTCCAACATTTCTAGCTCATGTAAACGATTGACATGGTACCATTATCAAAGATAATGGTGGAAGGCAACCCAAAACAAGAAATGATGTTGTTTAGAAGAAAGCTACAGATTGCCTCAGCTGTAGTAGACCTTAGTGGGGCTGCTTCTACCCACTTTGTGAAATAATTAGTATCAGTGATGATGAAGATATGCCCTTTCAAGGATTGGGGAGATATCTTGTCAATAATGTCTAACCCCCAAGTTTGGAAACGCCATGGAGATGTCTATGTTCGAAGCTCCTGAGAAGGAGCCCTCATCAAATTGCTATATTTTGGGCATTGAGGATATTTCTTGACAAAGGTAAAGGAATCTTGCTCCATCATTTTCCATCAGTATCTCACGCGGATTAACTTTTGTACAAAGGATCTGCTACCAACATGCCCACTAGCAGAGCCTGAGTGAGCCTCATGGAGAGAAAGGGGTATTTCAATCTTAGTTATACAGTGTAGAAAGAGTCCATTGTATGAACTACAATATAGAACATTAGATCTAAGATTAGATGATGAGCATAAATCTTTATGATTCTAATGTGAACACTCTTTCCCGCATATCAGGAAAAATCCCATTTTTGAGATGTGTATATATCAGCAAACCATTCTCCTGAATCTATGTGAGCACACACAATATTCCTAAAGATAGATTGATATGATACCATTGGAGATCATAACAAGTATACTATAAAGTGGTATGCATCCGCATTGAAATTAGGTCGGACCAAGGAAGTTATGCTTTCCATTGCATCTGCATGTCAATTTTCGCTCCTAGGGATACTGTCTATAATATAATGGGAGAATTGTCTAAGAAGAGTCAATGCCAATTCTCTATACTAAGATAAATTTGACTTCTTTACTCTATACTTTTTAGTGATTTAATTCACAATCAACTCATAATCAACACATATACAAAGGTGTTTGACCTCAGAAGCAATTGCGACAAATAACCCCGCAATGAAGGCTTTGTATTCAGTGATTTTGTTCGTACAATGAAATTCCAAGTGGGAGGAAAGGAGAACGGGATTTCCTTCAGGGGATATCAAAATGACACATGCCCCTGAACCTTTTTGACACCTAGACCCATCAAAGCACATGTCCATGATATGTTCATGACTAATGGCTCATAAATTCTCATTATGGAATTGGTCTAGAATAGGGAATTCCATTAGACATGGTGCCACTGCTAATTGATCAACAACGACATGTCCTTAAACTAACTTCTGAGTTATGAATTTCAAATCAAACTTGGAGAGTAACATTTAACCCATTTAGTTAGTATTCCTAATAGATCATCCCTAGAGAAGAGATGTTTCAGGAGATCATTTTTTTAGAACTCAAGTTTCCACATAGATCAGATAGTGCCTTATCTTTTGTTTGGAAAATACCAAATCTAGGCATTGTTTTTCTATGGAAGAATATCAGGTTTAATAGTCAACCAAGATACAACCAATGTAATAGACAACCCTTTCTTTCCCATCATGATCATACTAAGCTAATAAGATTGTGAGTGTATTTAGGAGATTCTAAGATGTAAAGGAGAAAGGGACGGTCCTGCATAGTCGACATCAAAATTGGAGGGTTATCCAAATGGTCCTTGATAGAATCGAAGGCCACTCGACATTCTTCATCCCATTTGAATTGCACATCTTTCTTCAACAATCACGTAAAGGGAAAGGTCATATCGACCAATTGAGAGACGAATCTCCTTATGGCTTGGATTTTACCTTGTAGACTATGAAGTTGACAGATATTCCTATGTGGATGCATGTTAACAATAACGTCAATCTCGTCTGCGTCGACCTCTATTCCTCTCTAAGAGATAATAAATCCAAATAGTTTTTCAGTATCAACATTGAATGCACTTTAGAGTATTTAATCTCATCTTGTAGAGACATAACCTTTTAAAGATAAGTTGGAGATTTTCAACATGGCCATGGTGAAGGATTTATTTTGGTAAGATATCATCCACATAATCTTCCAAGATCTTATGGATGAAGTCATGGAAGATAAGAGTCATCGCTTGTTGATATGTAGCACCAACATTCTTTAACCTAAACAACATGACTATATAACAGAAGGTACCCCAAGGGGTAGTAAAGGTAGTCTTATATTGATCTTCTACATTTATTTGAATCTGATTGTATTCCAAGAAGCCATCCATAAAGGAAAGAAGGACATTTCTTGTTGTCAACAATCATATCAATATTAGGTAGCAGAAAATCATCCGTCAAGGATTCCTTATTAAGATCATGAAAATCTATGCATATACAAATATGTCCATCATGTTTACTAATAGGTACTATATTCGACATCCAAGATGAATAGTCAATGGGATGAATAAAACCAGCCTTTAAAATATTTTCTATTTGGTCTTGACCATCAAAGTGATCCTTGGAATCATTTTCTAGATCTTTTGTTTTACAGGCTTAGCATCGGATGCTAGGACTATGTTGTGAGCCACCACTTATTAATCAATCCTAGGCATGTACTCATACGCCCAAAGAGAAAATGTTAGAATGTTTATGTAAGAGGTTAGTTTGTGCTTTGACTTCTTCCTAAGGCACTTTCCTACCTTAATGATCCTTTCTAAATGATTAGAATTCATAGGAACATCAATAGTGAAACCTTTTATAAGGACACTATGGTCATCTAGATGTGGTGCTAAAGGGTTTTAATTAACACGAGAGAGGGGGACTCCCTCATTCATGTCTTTGACACTTTCTCCAAAGTAAGTCTAATTCTCCAAATAATAAGGAATTCATCGCTCATGATGATAGGAAGGAAAACCATCATAAACGCACAAGAACTCTTGAAGAGCCTCTTATGAGGAGAATACATCCAAAGGAACCATTGTTGGTCTCATATTGGATTCAATGAGTTATGGATGGACCAAATCCAGGGACTTAGGGAGAATCATGTTAATGTTTAACCAATGTTTCTCCTTACATTCATAAGGACGATATCATATTCTAGTGGTGTGGCATTTGAACTCAGTTTCTAGGGGAACTTTGATACCTTCATGATCAGGCCCACAACCCCTTCCATCATAACCACACCTAGAAATTAGGTCATAACCTCTCCCAAGATTTACTGAAGCTCTTGTGAACTCTAAGGATTGGTATAGAATAGATGATCAATATGGTAAGAATCATCAGGCTTAACCGAGGTGTAATAATCTCTTGTAACCACAACAAATGGGATATTTAGAATTTTCAGGTTGACCAGGTCATCCTTATATTCTCCAACAAGAGAATTATATAATTATAAGGATCCCCAATCATCTCTTAAGCATGTGTTGATTTCTAGAGTTGAAGGAACTTTAATAGTTTCAGTGGAAAGAGAGTCTTGATCATTCTCCTTATGAGGATCTCTCTTAGGGATCAAACTTAGGAGAATCGAATCTAGGAAGGTAAATCTTAAGGGGAATTTTAACTTCCTTAGGTTTCTCCTTTCGGGCACTTTCCACTTGAACATCCCCATCAAGTAAGGCTAGTAAAGAAGATGTTGCCATAGTGGAGGTCAATAAAGGAATGTAATTTTGAAATGTGGGAGCAACTAAAGTCTGACCTACTGCTTCCATTTGGCATAAATGCATGGCATCAGTTGGCCTTTATTGTGACCACTTGGTTATTTTCCACAAATTTAACGGACCCATGTAAGGTAGAAAAAATTGCACCCGAGGTATACAACCATGGTCTTCCCAATAGGAGGTTGTAGGGAAGAAGTCCTGCCAATTTTGCATCCTAATCAAATTGATAGAGTTGGGTAGTTGTTCAACTAAGTTAAGGTACATTTGATTCATTTTGAAATTTTAAGTTTCAGGTGTTATGTTTGAACTGAAAGTAAGAGTGTAGAAAGTAAATAGAAAAGAGAAAAAATGTATAGAAAGAAAGATCATTTTATTTTAATCCATGAAGGGGAATATTATAGATAAATCCAAGAATGTTTACATAAAACATTACAAGTAAACTTTGCAATACAGGTTCTTTCATTTCAAAAGAAACAAAAATGATAAATGACCCACACAAGACATGGGAAACTATTAAACCAAGCAAGAGGAAATAAATAGGTACATAAGTCAAGACTAGAAAGGGGCTTGAGATCCGTCATTGCTTATTAATGGAGGGTTGTGTTGTACATGGATACAATGGTGTAAGAAGTTATATGTCCTTGGTATACCTGCAAGATGAATGAAAAGGATGTCAGTCCAAGGACTAAGTAATGGGAGATCTAAATCCCACCTCTATAAGTTTGAATGCCATACAAATATATTCCAATTACATGCAATACTTTGGAATCAGAAAAGAAAAAGGGAGGGCATGTTGGAGATTTCTGAGATGTTGTTCAAATTATGCACATATATGTCAGAAATAATGTTTTTTCATTGATGTCAACATATTCCTACTATTGGAGACAGTGATCTTGGTTTATTCAATGAGATTATTTCTGTGGTACAACTACTATATTGAAGATCTGATGTTGTGATCGTACAGTTGTGTTCTAGTATGTCTGCACTTGATATTTTTCAAGTGATAGAGGTTTGGATGTTGATTTGAGAGAGTTATGATGGATTTATCAGAGAATGCTATTTTAGTTGTTCAAACTGTGACAGTGTTTCAGTATTTCGATAAGTGTGGATCAGTTAAGCAATATTCTTGGTTGCTAACCTGGTGGTGAGTTCAAGACATAGATGTGTGTCCATAGCTTGAGTGGTTCATGATTTGGATACTGGAAATATAATTTTCTTTTATGAAAGTGGTTTTTGATTAGTGTTCCTGATGAACAGAGCAAAGAAGTGAATGAATTATATGAAAGAGATGTTCCTGTTGGTCTCTCTATATTTCACTTTTCTTGTTGATGCTTCTTGATCTTTTCCTATTCATTTTTTGGATCGCATTAGATTATGTGATTGGATATGGTGAATTTCATGTGGCGTGTTGATATTATTATGGGTTCTTACGCAACTTGGTGATGTAGCGTGTTGCAAAGGTTTGTGGCTTGATCTACGGATTTGGAGCGTGTTCAAGATTTTTTTATGGATCATTTTTATGTCTTAGCTGACATTCAATGGATCACATTTAGTATTGAGGTGTAACGTATTAATATTTTTTAATTATGTCCCTGAACGACCTAGTTGAGATAAATTGATGTAATGTGTATATATATGTAACCATTTTGTAATTGCGAAAGTATGAGAGAGTGTGGAGATAGTGTGTGATGCCGAAGAGAAGAGGTATGAGTGGAATATAGAATTGAGGCAGAGATTTAATGTACTTCATTGGAACTATTTTTGCATATAAAAGATCTTGTTTGTCAGTTTGTGAGCTTCGAAAATATGTCCATGATTTGAGATCAGAGATTGATGTAAGATAGTGAGCCTTCCATGGGATTGATATCCTTCTTGTACTTGAGTAGTGATCTCTAGAAAGTGTGCCTTTATACATGTGCATTCCACTTTGTATTACTCTTAACAAGGTATAGTACTTTTAACAGAGTGCATGCATCTTGTGGATTCCATCCCCATCGTATTTTTTCTCCTAACAGGGTTTTAGCATCATAATCTTGGTGTTATGTGTTGGATACTATGTTATGATCTTGCTTTCACGTTTATCATTCAGATCTGAGATGAAAGTTTATAAGCTGGTTAAAGTTTGATGATATTGAGGCACAACTGATTCACCCCCACCCCTTCTCAGTTGTGTGTGCTCTTTAAGGTCTAACAAGGCAAAAATCTATAAGTCATTATTTTATGTCTAAAAAGTTTCTTTCATGTGCAGGAAGTAGGTATGTACTCATCATGATCAAAGGCACGTGGAGTAAAATGTGGCTCCCACAAGGGTTGATCCCAACGTGCCAACAGGTAATAGTGTAGATTAAGAAAATGAAACTATTAAAGGGACATGTGTTTACAACATGAAACCTTTTAGTTGTCATGAACATCATAAGTGGTAAGATAGTAACAATGGAACTATTGAAGGGACATGCCATTTTGACATGAAACCTTCTAGTTTAAATATGACAAAGGTATGCTGCTAAAACATAGTAGATGATTTCATAACATTAAATGGACAACATGATTGTAACCACCTTATTTCGGTCTATCGCAACTGTAGACCCTATTTGCCCTAAGTGTGATCATACCCTCGAGTTATGTCCAAACGACCCTGTTACTGCTTGGCATAATTCTTTTAACCAATTTAATGTCCTAGGTGATTTTTATCACTGATT